>JACXGK010011429.1:0-15000 GCA_016801125.1 Novumbra hubbsi
AGTTACAGGGTTTCATGGCCCTGATGAGGCTGAAGTAGTTACAGGGTTTCATGGCCCTGGTGAGGCTGAAGTAGTTACAGGGTTTCATGGCCCTGATGAGGCTGAAGTAGTTACAGGGTTTCATGGCCCTGATGAGGCTGAAGTAGTTACAGGGTTTCATGGCCCTGATGAGGCTGAAGTAGTTACAGGGTTGCCGTACCAGGGTTTCATGGCTGAGCTCCATTCAGCGGACTTCTGTCTTGGCAGCCTTCCCTCTGTTTGACGTTGTCTGCGGTCCTCTACCTACGGGATTCTTTGGCAGGACATTGGTGCGACACTGATCTTGTTTTCTTCCTGCTGTGTGCAGGTGGCTGTGAGCGGGGCGCCCCCAAGGTAAGCCCCATGAGGAGTCCTAGAAGATGCACCCAGTGTGGGCCACTCTGCTGGTCTCAGCCTGCTGCGCATGCAGCATTTCCAGCACCTCATTCACTTTGAGACTCGGTAAGTAATGCAGACTCTGTGACTCTGTGCAGACAGTATATCCCAGAATTCATTTTGTGAAGTCTGGGATATACTGTATTGGTGCTATTCTTGCTCATAACACATCTCTTAGGTGAATTGTTCATATTTCTTTATATGATTACATTTGTATACCTCTGAAATAATATTTTTTTTGGAGATGTGAAACGGGCTTAAAGGGGTGGTACTATCCATTTTTAGACATAGGAAATAATCACACACTATAATAATCACACAGTATGATTCTTGAAGAATATAAGGGATAAATGCCTGATGAGCTTAGTTCAGCTGTAGTGGTCCATCAGAACTAGGGACTTGCACTTGGACCCATAAATCCCAGGATTACACCGGAGAGTGAATTCCCTGTACACATAAATAATGAAAGATTGTGACAAAACCATCAGTTGCTCTGAACATCGCAGCAGTGATAGCGCTAGCGATTGTCAACATGGAGGTATGTTGTTTTAGGTTGTGCTCTGTTTCTACCTATAGCTAGACTTGTTCAAACAATGAGGGTGTCAAGTCCTCCGTTAACTATCACTGAGTGGATGTGGCTGGCAGTGATTTTACTGGTAGTTCAGTGGAAAAACAAATAGTTCATCTATCACTGCTTGATAGACATACCACTTCAACCATAATCTTTAAAGGGGACTTTGACACAGCAGATATATGCTTGGCACACACAGTGAGTATAGTGTGTTAAAGATATTATAGTTGACTTTAGTCTATTTCGCATAAGACTTATTGTACTTATTATACTGGAATAATCTCACAAAGTTGCTGGAAAAAACAAAATATTCACACTTAAATACTAGTTCAATATTCACCTTTTCTGAATTTACATTTATCAACCTAAAAACTAAAGAAATTAAAGAGAAATGCTTATATGGTCCATAATAAATGCACACAGAAAGGGATGGCTGAATCCAAGTGCAGAGCATAGGTGGTTTATTTGGAAGGTACAACAATATATCAAGGGACAGGCTGGCATGAAGTTGAAGGGCAGGTAGAAGGACAGTAATTGGGTATCAAGGTAAACAAGAGAGCAGAAGAGGATAATCTAGAGAAGTGGTCAGGCAAGCAGGCATGGGTCAGGATACCGAGAGAGACCTATTGGACATACAGGCTTAGTAGAGTTGCAAGTCACACAAACAACACCTCTCAAAGACACGGTGTGAATGACCGGGCTTAGTTAGAGGCTGCCAAGAGAACAGCACAGGTGAGTGGCATTAGCTGATTAGTACTCAGGTGACGTGGATCTGCTGTGAGGGGGGCGTTCAAGGGATTGGGTGACTGGTGAGCGTTTCCCAGCCTGGTGGGTAGGTTGGGTATGAGTGGTGGAGGCCTTACAGTTTATTGCTTATTGTACTGTTTTTCATATAACGGCTTGTGATGGTCACCAGAAATGACTTGTCACTTGAAGCTGCAATATGACTTGTGTTGCATTTCCTTTTAGCAGTTTGATTCAAAAGGAGCTATTGCAGACAAAAGCTTCTGACTGGCAGACTAATTATAAAATGACATTTGGGGCACTATATTTACATCTTGATAGAGAACGTTTTTTGTGTCAAGAATAGGAGTTAGCCATCTAGCTGCTTCAATCAATAATACGTTTTACCGTTTACTTGTCTACAATACACCACCAAACGATGCAGTGATCTGTGGGCCCACTGCATGCCACAGATTAATCATATTCAATTTCACTGATTTATGAACACTTAATCCACATTTTTATACCAATTAGTATTTTGCTGCATGCATAGCCAAGTAGGTAGGCTAAAAAGAAAGCAAAAAACAGTCAACCAACTGGACAACCAGTCAAATCACTGGGACTTTTGACAGTTGTTGTGGGGAAGGAATTGGCCCAATAAACTGAATAACAAATAGTATTCTATTATGTTGACTGGCTTCTGTTGACCAATAGCAATTAATGACATTGTTAGGGTTTAAAATAAAATGAGGTGTTTTTGTAGTTATTCTCTTAGACAATAGGGAATTTGGGAAAAGGAACCAGAGCTTATCAACTCTAGGTGTAGTGCTAAAAATAACATACCCTCTGTCTTGTAGCTGCGGTTCTGGATGACCCGATGGAGTGCAGTCGCGGTGAACGCCTGGCTATCACCCTGGCAAAAGAGGGCATCAACCGCGTTAGTAACCTCTCCCTGATGGGAAAAGTGGAGGTGGACATCTTTGAACTCCTGAAGGACAGCGAGTATGAGACAGGGGACACCAGTAAGTCAGAATACTAGCAAAAAGTGCAAGGTATAAAATCAAAACTATGTGGCAGAATACATTATCATTGCCAACATTTTGCCTCTCGATAACGAAGGAAGGCCCTGGGCCTCCAACTGGTGCGGTGGGCTTAGTCAGTGTCTCAGTGGGCTTAGTCCCTGTCTCAGTGGGCTTAGTCACTGTCTCAGTGGGCTTAGTCACTGTCTCAGTGGGCTTAGTCACTGTCTCAGTGGGCTTAGTCACTGTCTCAGTGGGCTTAGTCACTGTCTCAGTGGGCTTAGTCACTGTCTCAGTGGTCTTAGTCCCTGTCTCAGTGGGCTTAGGCACTGTCTCAGTGGGCTTAGTCACTGCCTCAGTGGGCTTAGGCACTGTCTCAGTGGGCTTAGTCACTGCCTCAGTGGGCTTAGTCACTGTCTCAGTGGGCTTAGTCACGCAGTACAACTGTGCCATTGCAGCAGTTTGAATCCTGGCCATTGCAAACTGACAATGTGTTACACCACAATTCTCTACATTTCAGGGTTAGAATTATGATTGGACTTCTCTTCTAAAATACTTGACAGCTGGTGAAATTAAGAAATAAAAGGGCAAGAAAAGTGGGAAGTAGACACAGGAATTGAGTCATTGTCCTTAGAGAGGAGGTATACCACTAGCCCATTATGTGGGAACATAGTGATCCAGGTAATATACATTTCAATAAAAGTTATCTTTCAAAGTTTTCCTCCTGTTTGGGTTGCTATAGCAGCTCGAACATTTCTTTGTGTTGCTACAGCAGGAGGAGACAATGATGGGGGTGGGACTCTTAACGCTGTTGAATCACCACTTGTACCCAGACTAATATGCTAAGAAAAACCATTACAGAAGATGTTTCTCAGTGTGTCTGGGATTTGAACGTTTTAAAGGTTGTCCTCCATATTTTGTAGCAGAATACATTTGCTGTTATGTGAATTACTGTCCTTCCGTAAGGAAGGGAACATGGTACAACGTTGTTGTTAAAGTTTTTGTGAGCATGGGTTCACACACTGTACAGGCTTACAATAACCTTGACACCAATCTAATCACACCTTTAAAAGCCATACAGGTGCTGAGCCAAGCCATCCAGGGTACAAGAGACCCGCTCACAGCTGATTCCGCTGAATCAGACCCGCGCTTCCCAAAATCAGGCCCACTTCTTACTGTGACTCAAATAATGCTACCCCTTGTCTGTCCTGAATATCAGATAATCAGTGGAATCCTGTGTGAGCTGCGTTCGCCTGGATAGTTTGACACGTTTGGCCTTGAAAGAAGTGATGGAAACATTGTTCAAATTGTTGTGCACGCGTGCGCATATGTGCCCTGACTCGTGTTGACTCGTGATGGTCTTAAAGGGAACTGCCCATGAGTCAAAGTCAACCAATGATAGCTCACAAAATAAGCAAATATTCACATTTCGCGGGGAAACAAAACATTTTCATGTTTTGTTGTGCTGTATTAAATTGTTTTGTGATTCCTGTTGTTATTTCAATTTGCCTCCTTCTTTGCAATTCTGTTCCGTGGTGTATTCTACCTGCGAGCCCATTTGGTTCCCTCAGCGTTCTCTCTCCTCCCTCCCAACAGTGTGCCAGATCATCTCTAAGGGAGTGTTGACAGTCCTAGGACCCTTTGCCAGTCCTGCTTCAGACTCTGTCATCAGCAATATCTGTGGAGAGAAAGAGGTGCATGTGTGTGTGTGTGTGTGTGTGCACAACCATAGACTTTAATGTTAATGTGTAAATCAGTTAATCAAATGTATTTTTATATCAGCAATTGCCATGTATATAGGATAGAATTGGTAATGATGTGGTGTGGAAATGACAGATGCAGACAAGCAAGCAAACAAATTCTAGATTTCTATGGTTTAATACACAAAGGCAATATGCAAACAGGGGAACGTAATTACCATGTTGAAAGTCAAAACTATCAGTCCTTCTCAGAGCAGGTAAACTGTAAGGACCATCCCTTATCAGTCAGTTTTAATACAGTTTGCAGCTTTGAGTGGAAAATGTTATCCGGCTGTTATTGCTGTAAACAGCCCTTGTACTTTAAGTTAGGGAGCGCTAGGTAGAATGTCAGTGGTCTGGCTAGCAGTACGATATAGAATGCATCAGATGACATAGCAGATTTACAGATACCTGTGTAACTCCCCTAAAAACTGTCAGTTAAACAGTTAAGTCTTAACTGGATGTGAAAGCCTGCATAGCCACACTAGCATCGCCTGGTTATAGCAGCTCGTCTGGAAGGCCTGAACATAGCATGGAAGCTAAGAATCAAATTCATTGATTCACACATTTAAAATATAATTTAGGGTTTATTTTACTACGATTGTATTTATTTTCTCCTTATCACCGTTTTAATAATGTGCGGTGATGAAAA
Organism: Novumbra hubbsi; assembly: GCA_016801125.1. Taxonomy (NCBI): domain Eukaryota; kingdom Metazoa; phylum Chordata; class Actinopteri; order Esociformes; family Umbridae; genus Novumbra; species Novumbra hubbsi. The sequence goes on from JACXGK010011429.1 coordinate 5,119, forward strand.
TGCGGGGGGGGGAGATTAATTGGTCTATAAAAAAAAGTTATAAAACTGAGCTTTACATACAGCTGCTTTCCTCGCTTTCATTACCCCCCGTAGGTGCCCTACGTGAGGGTGGCTCCTGAAGACATCCTGAGGGCCCGATTCCCACGCTTCTCGCCCCTGGACCTGTACCCTACCAACGCACACATCAGCCTGGCCGTAGTGGCGTTGCTATCCTTCTTCAACGGCACCAGCGCATGTCTGCTCTGCGCCCGGGTTGACTGTGAGTTACTAACCCGAAGTCATTACTAGGCGGCTGATCCTATTTAAGACATTGGTCGTATCTCCTGCTTCTACGTTGTCAACCACTGGGCTTTATATGATACGTGATTACTCGATGTAACGATGATTTGCCAATGAGCGAACGGGCTAGAGAGGGGTTTTGTTCTTAAAAACGGCAACTCACGAAGACACAACGAATTATACCTGATCAATGTAAATTAGGAAAAAATGCCTAGGTGTCAGGGAGGCAACGTAAGCGGGGATTTCTCATCTTGCTCTAGAGTTGGGATGGGACGATCGACGATGTCAATACGAATCGTCCTGCAAAATACTCAAGATTATGACATTGTGGAGAAATTCCATAATTGGGAAATTCGTAAATCAGAATAATCTTCACGAGTGACTTAACAAATCTCTGCTTGTCCCTGAAGTGTCCCTGACTACCTGCTTGATTGGTGTGCATCTTATCTTATGTTGTACTATCCCCCTGAATATCCTCTGCAATGAATTGTCAATAAAGCTGAATAGCTCTGCTAGCGCAACCATATAAATGTAGAGATTTACATGTTCTTGTATTAATGCAAGAAAACCCTTCGTTGTAATTGCTTTTTAAATGCACAAGAACAGGATTTATGTAATGGAAGAATATCAGCAGAGACGAAAGTAAGCCGGGTAAGAGAATAGAAAACAATACGAATAAAAATCTAAATTAAACTCTTAAATGGCTTACTGAGTTGGGTTTGTATAGATTTTACAAAAAAAAATCTAAAGCTCACCATTGCAAGAATGCAATCTAAAAGTATGAAAAGGCCGTTATTTTTCATCATCTAATTATCGGTCTATCCTCAGAGGAAGCGCGAGAAAAAACGTATTGAATGTGCTTCACTGTCTGCCAAAAAAGTTTCCTCATGCTCGAGGTCATTATCGAATCACGAAATGCCGAAATGTGTCCGTGCCCAAAATATCTATCCAAGTCCACAATACGCCAGAGATGAGGGATAATCAGATACGAATTCTTAATCAGATAGAAATGTGTCTAATAGACAAAAAGGCTGCATTACGTTCACTAACGGTTTAAACCTGTCTGACACAAGCACATGCCTTGTATGTTATAGCTTTGCCAGTCTCAGAATTCTTACGATCTACGGTTGGGTATTTTCATAAAGACGTTGCTATTTTGAAATGTGGGGAAAAGAGAGTGTGTGGGGCATCATTATAAACACAAATGTTTCCCTCTCCCGCTAATTGGTGCACTTTCATTAATTTGTTGAATACGATATAATTACCTGGCCTGTGTACGTGGGTAAGGTGTCTGGCAGTAGGCTAGTAATAAAAATGAACTTCCCTCAAAAGTTACCTCACAAGGTGGCAGTATTTTTCTAACATAATATACTGTGGATATCTAGCTGTCCTTTATTGCTTCCTACATCTCCATATGAAATAACCTGATATACACTGCTCCAAAAATGTAAGGGAACACTTAAATCACACAAAGGGTCTCGATAAACAAAATATATTGAAATATATATCTTTATTGTACATTGTGCAATTCGTTGAAAACTAAATGATGTAATAACATCAAAAAATCTATGTAAACCATTGAAATTAAAGGCTGTTCCAACTTGTGTGAATTTCATCACGGCAACTCAGTAGTGTGTATGGACCCACGTGCCTGTATGCACTTCCAACCACTTCTGGGCATGTTCCTGATGAGACAGTGGTTGGTGTCCTAATGGATCTCTTCCTAGACCAGGATCAGGGCATCAGTGAGCTCCTGGACAGTCTGTGGCGCTACTTGGCGTCAGATGCACTGATACACAACCAGAGGTTCTCAATTGGATTCAGGTCTGGGGAACGTGAGGGCCAGTCAATGGCATCAATCACTTTGTCATCCAGGAACTGCCTTCACACTCTGGCCACATGAGGCAGGGCATTGTCCTGAACCAGGAGGAACCCAGGGCCCACCGCACCAGCATAAGGTCTGACAATGGGCCTGATGATTTCATCCTGGTACCTAACAGCAGACAGCATACTGTTGCTGCTAGCACATGTGGGTCAGTGCGACTGGAGTGTCATGCCTCCAGACATGCCTCCAGACCATCACTGACCCACCACCAAACCTGTCATGTTGAATAATGTTGCAGGCAGCATAACGTTCACCACGGCGTCTCCAGACTCTTTCACATCTGTCACATGTGCTCAGTGTGAACCTGCTCTCGTTTGTGAAGAGAACGGGGCACAAGTGGCAAACCTGCCAATTCTGGTGTTCTTCTGGCAAATGCCAATCAAGCCTCAGAGTGATTGACAGGTCCCACATGAGGATGTCAGGCTCTCATGCCACCCTCACAGTTTGGTCAGAAACATGCACACCAGTAGCCTGTTGGAGGTCATTTTCCTCTAGCAGTGCTCCTCTTGTTCCTCCTTGCACCAAGGAGCAAACACCAGTCCTGCTGCTGGGTTGATGCCCTGTTTAGGCCATGTCTAGCTCTCCTCATGTAACACCTCCTGTCATCTCCTCCATGTACTTGTGACTGTACTGAGAGACCCAGCAAGCCTTCTTGCAATGGCCTGTGCAACCTGAATGTACCGCCTCATGCTACCAGTAGTTACAAGGACACTAGCAAAAAGCAAAGCTAGTGAAGAATCAGTCAGGAAGGTTAAGGATAGAGCAATCCGTTACCACCATCTGCAAAACCATTCCCTTTTAGGGGGTTGTCCTGCGGTTGCCTCTCCAGTTGACCTGTTGTCACTTTCTTTTGCACCAAAACAGGTGAAATTGATTCAAATTTGCTTTTGCTTCCTAAATGGACAATTTGAAATCCCTGAGGTTTAACTGACTTTTGATGTTATACTGTGATGATTACGTGTTCCCTTAACTTTTTTGAGAAGTGTATGATGAAAAGAAATGTGTAAATATTTTTATGCTTCCCAACTTAAACAAGATCATTACAATAGTTTGATAAACCGTTTGAATGTATTTATTTCCATCAACCAGTTGTTTCCATCATCCAAACATCAGAATGAGGAAGATGTGATCTAATTGACTTTGACCAGGGTGTGATTGTTGGTGCCAGACATGGTGGTTCCAGCATCTTAGAAACAGCCAAACTATTATGTTTTAAACACGACAGTACAGTTTTCAGAGAACAGTTCAATAAACACCCTTAGACACCATAAACACCCAGTGAGTGGTGGTTCTATGGGCGAATAGTCCCTGTATCCCAATAGTCCCTGTATCCCAATAGTCCCTGTATCCCAATAATCCCTGTATCCCAATAGTCCCTGTATCCCAATAATCCCTGTATCCCAATAGTCCCTGTATCCCAATAATCCCTGTATCCCAATAGTCCCTGTATCCCAATAATCCCTGTATCCCAATAGTCCCTGTATCCCAATAGTCCCTGTATCCCAATAGTCCCTGTATCCCCTAGAACTACAGCCACCAAGTGAGTGATACGTGATTTGTAAAATGTGTGACTTGACCAGTACTGGCATTACAGCGACGTCATTCCTTCTAATACTTGTAGCCCCCCAAACATGATAAGCAGGTGTACCCACTCCCCCAAGTGTCTATTTGGAGCCGTCGACAGTCTGCAGGTCTTGGGATTAAGCCTTCTACCCAATTGTTGCTAGGTTTAATGAACCTCGAGCAGTTATTGCGTCAGTTCCTCATCTCCAAGGAGACGCTGACTGTGCGCATGCTGGACGACAGTCAGGACCCCACGCCTGTCCTGAAGGAGATCCGCAACGACCAGGCCAACACCATTATAGTAGACGCCAGCGTAACCGTGTCCCACCTCATCCTGGAAAGGGTAAGTAGATCACATAACCACATATGGCCATATCCAGGAAATGGGATGAATTGACTTGCATTCTATAAGGAATTAGGTTACACTTTGGACACTGCCGTACACAAAGCCAAGTCTATCGCTAGAGTTTGTACGTGCCGAAGATGAGGACATAAATTGTTTACAAAAATATAGCAGATCTTTCAGGCGGTATAAAGAAAAACAAACGTGTTAATTGTGATAATTGATCATTCATTATTAAATGTATCAATGGAGAACCAAAAGCATACACTCCCAACCGCTCCTCAACACTTATACTCAAGAACAAAACCAAAACATTTGGAGGTTGCTTCGGCAGTTTGTGAATAATATTCTTATTATCTTTGCATTTGCTGTGCTCAAGAAATGCAATTTAGATGTAATTTATTACAAGATTTAACCTTTGCTGAAAGTGTTTAAATAAAAAACATTTATTTAAAAATGACATCCTCTAGTGGGACCTGTGCTCACAGCCCAGCACTGTGCAACTCGATTGGCTTTTGCCAGAGAACCCCACAAGTGGCAGGTCCGCCATTGGCGCCCCGTTCTTTTCACAAAGGAGAGCAGGTTCACACTGAGCAAATGTGACGGATGTGAAAGAGTCTGGAAACGCAGTGGGGAATGTTATGCTGCCTGCTAAATCAACTAGCATGACCGGTTTGGCGGTGGGTCAGTGTTGGCCTAGGGAGGCATATCCTTAGAGGGTCGCACAGACTAGCCAATATAAGCCTCAGACCCATCGTCAGACCTTACACTAGTGCAGTGGGCCATGGGTTTCTAATGGTGCAGGACAATGCCCGGCCTCATGTAGCCAGAGTGTCCAGGCAGTTGCTGGATGACCAAGGCATTAATACCATGGACTGGCCCTCTCGTTCCCCAGACCTGAATCCAATTAAGAACCTCTGGGACTTTAGGTATCATGCATCCAACGCCGCCCAGTAGTGCCACAGACTGTCCAGGAGCTCACTGAGGAAATTCACAGAAGTTGGATCAGCCTGTTTTCAATAATATTTCGATTTTTGGCGTGAGTCTTAACCCAGCCACCAGTCGGTTGGGGATTTTGGTTTGCATTGACCAGTGTTATGCTACCCAAGAATCAGAATCACCTTTATTGCTGATAAGTAGGTTTACACATACAAGGAATTTGCTATGGTGTATTGATGCATGACAGTAAACACAACTGCCTATATAGTGCACAGTCTTCAAATAAGATCAAATGACCAGAGCCCTATTGACCTTTCTGTAAAATAGGGTACTCTGTGTAGGAAATGTCATTTCAGACACATACCTTATCTGCCGGTACCAAAGGTTGCCTTGAAGTTCCGGTTTGCCTCAGAGTTGGCAGCATGAAATGATGCAGAGAAAACTTGGCAATCCTTTTTTTGGCAAAGTCTGTCTGAAGACCTTGCCAACCAACTTGTGTTTTTCTGCTAGTGCCCCTAGTATCTTAATTAAAGCACAGCAGGAAAAATAACCCAGCAGCAACAGGAATTGTAAATTGTATCATTGTTTGACATTTATACATCAAATGTACATTTGAGTCTGAAATTGTCAAGTGGTAATTACAAATGTTATAGAAGCCTTTTTAAACCTGGAATACTTTTGGCATTTTAATCAGCAGGAAAATGTACATTAATTCTGATCATATTCAATTTTCTTGGAAAATAGACATTCAACAACAGACTGTGCTGTCAAACCAAGGCTAAAAAATACCAATCAAACGGATTTAGGGAGGTGTTTTTTTCCCAACATTAAAATAGAAGTCTTCTTTTTTTTAATCTTTATTAATCAAAGGATGTGTTGCTCGGGAACATCAATGAAAGACATTGTTCAAACACTAACCTACTGGTCTCCATTGTGTGGGTTGCTGCGGCTGCTGAAAGACCTTTGAGTTAAAGCAGCCCTGATCTCTGATCCTTTCCTTCCTCTATCAGGCATCAGAGTTGGGGATGCTGTCCGTCTACTATACCTACATCTTCACTACATTGGTAAGGCAGCTTTTTTACCGGGGGAAAACAAGAGAAGGAAAGCTGATTAAATGTAGCCTGTCATTTAATCAGTGCTCATAAACCAAAACGGCACTACGTCATTACATTTTTAAGATATGCAAAATGTGTTTCTTTTTTGGGGGATTTTGTAAGATTTTGCAGTTCCTGGACACTGGAATTTTTGCAGTTCCTGGACTGCGCTCAGCGATGGGGAAATAATATCAATGGTTATTGTTACAATGTCCTGTTGGTGACTCTTATAAACACATGTGTTTGGGCACAGATTCGTGTTTTTTGGTTGAAAAAAAATAGACCTGAATATTACTCTTCTAAATGCTAAGAATTAAAAAAAGTTCATGTGATGATATACCACAGTTGAAACACCATTTTTTGTGTACCACTATAAATTATACATTTCATATAGTGCATCCTATGGTTCTGGCGTATCATCTCAATTATTATAATGGATGCATTGTTTTAAAAAACAAAAACAAATGGGATGTTTCACTTCTGCTCTGCACACACGCTCGACGCCGTTCGGACACATCCACTACACCCGAACCATGTTCCGAAACACTTCTGGTGACGGCAGGTGTCGAAACATATTTTAACGTGATATTGAACGAAACGACTGTCTTAGGTTTTAAAAAACATGTGAAATACCAACAAAAGATTTGCACAATTTTGTGGCAAGTTAGTGTAATTGGTGGTAACCATATTGCTTATGTTACCTGTGGAAGTAACGACACTTTCAAACACCGAGCTCTATTTTGCAATTAAAGTAGAAACTTTACATTTGTTATTACCGCAATAGTGGGGTAACTACTTGTTACCAATCTTAGGTATGCTAGCTACTAGCTTCCTGGCTGCAGTGTTTGCGTGCACGCTCTTTGAGGACTTAGGCCATGTGACTGGTATATTTAGTTGGCAAACGCAATGTTTAATGGGATAATTAGTTCATTTTCACACTCCCCGAAAGGCACCCTGTCTTGTACTCTTTACATTTTTCCAATATATTCTCTTTTAGGTAGATTTATCACTGCCACTGGTTTTGAGCTACTTAGTTTTGCTTTAAAAATAATTCAAAATTTTTGTTCCACAACAATTATAATTTGCATAAAATGTAATTGCTTGTGTTGTTTACACAGGTTTGTTTAGCTTTTTTTTTATCATGTGTGCCAGTCATTTCAGAGGACTGTAGAGGGTCAACCAACTAAACCCTCTCATTGTCTCCTTTTCTAAACAGGAGTTTTCTTTACTGCAGTGGGATGACATCCTGTTGGAGCGTTATGTCAACATACTGGGGTTTTCTGTCCTTAACCACAGCCATCCTTACTTCTCCGACCTCCTCCTCAATCTTAACCGCTCCTGGCAGGAAAACTGTGAACATGCCCCTTTCACTGGGGTCCCGGTGAGCAAGGGTTAATTTGTGTTGTATATTTCTTGGGACTTTAGGAGTTAATCACTTACTGGAACTCATGTTAACATTTTCATCCTGCTTATTTATCCGAAAGCATTCAAAATCCACTGAATGATTCCCAAATGTATAATCTATAGTCATTTCAAATGTATTTCTTTAGCCCATTTCATACACAGGGAAATTCAAGGTGATTTATATTATATTATACATTTAGCATAAAAGACAATGCGTACAAATAAAAACATCACACTTAAGTTGGCTAAAAGATTATAAAAAAATTAAGAAAAGGCAGAAGAAAACATAGGTTTTTAGCCTAAATTTAAAAGTGGTCAAAGTTTGACAAGTCTAAGATTTTCTGGCAGTTTATTCCAACTCAGCACAGCATAATGACTAATCGCTGCCACAACAGTTTTTGTCCTTACTCTCTAAACGTTTAGCAGGCCAGACCGCGATAACCTGAGGGATCTAGAGGGTTCACACTGAGAGAGACGGTCTGAGATTTTAGAGCCTGGCCCTGAAGCATTTAGTGATTTATATATGAAAAGTAGTATCTTAAAATCTATTCTATGAGATCCAGGGAGCTAGTGACATCATCATTTTTTCCAGCTTTCTTAGTTTGTGTTAGGCAGTCTGAATGAGTTGTAAATTCCTGAGTGCTTTTTAGAGAGACCTTAAAACAGGCCACTACAGTAGCCAAATCTACTGGGGATAAGTGGGGATAGGTTTTTCTAGATCTTGCCTGGACATGAATAAGATGGCCATAATTATCCCAAGATTTATAGGCTTATAGCTAGTCTCTTGTCAGTCTGCAGAAAGTTCTGGCACATCCAATATATTTTCAATAACATCCAATACATTTGTTTAAGGCACTGGCAAAGTGAGTCTATCGGCCCATAGTCACTATATCAGAGAGCTATATCAATTTGGGTGTTATCAGCCTCATTTTGGTTACCATTTTTGTTGCTTTGCAGATTTGAGTTAACGGTTGCATATAGACATTGAATAAAAAAGGCCCCAGTATAGAGCCACACAATACCATGTTTTACAAGTTATACATTTACAGGAGTTTGCTAAAATTGTCCAAAATAAGATTTAAAAAACATTATTTTCTTTGTATGAACAGATTATTCATGATAAACATCAAATAATTTCATTAAAAGGGTTATCCCAAAATGTCTCCGATCTTGTGGCAGTTAGCTGAATTGAAACAACTACATATTCAAACTTTTATAATTTTTTTATAAAAAAGCTATTTAGATGGCGGAATGTTTTCCTGCATTATTCTGTGCTTGTTTTTGATGTGAACATAACATTTGTAAGTAATTTATGATGGGTAAATGTTGTGAAAGACTAAACATTTCACATTTATTCTAAAAGTATTTTTACTATATCGAAGTAATGCAACAATTCCATCAAATGCCCTTTTAACTAAATTTTAACTAAACACATTCTAATATAAACATTATATTACCAGGCAGGTCAATTAAGATTTTTTTTTATTTATAATGTTCAATTAAGAACATTATTATTGAACATTCATATTGCTACTTAATTTAAGTAGCAATTAGAAAATCTATAAAAGTAAAGGCACAGTACAAGACAAAATAGACTGCATAATGTAAAGTCTGAAAATAACTGTGCCCGTGAAAATGTCTGTGATTGTCTAGTTATTGTTTAAACAAAAACTCCATGATTGTATTTCGGTACAATAACAAATGATTCACTGGCAATTTAGTTTTTCCTGGCTGTGTGACCTTCCAGGTAATACAATAACAACTTTCCACTCAGCAATATATCTATATTATCTATATATTTGCAAGATATTGGTCCTAGAAGATTCCGCAGATAGAAATGTATTGTATAGAGCAGAAATGTTGTTTGCCTAGCTCCATCCTACATAATTGCTTGTTTACAGCACCAGTCACATAAGGCACAACAACACTCTTCACCCAGAATAAGCATCCGCATTGTGATTTATTTCTACTCTGGGGGTTTGCCTCAACACATTTTGATTATTGAATTAATTCCAGATGCTCTTCAAGCCAATTCACTGTGTGGAAAGACTGGTTTTGCACTGTCTGCATCAACATCAAGTAGACACAGTGAATCAACATTGTTAATGGATTGGGTTTTGTTAATCAGTCTTGTTTAATTAAGGAGTATGGATGTTTATGACACTGTCAGAGAACACATACTCTGTTTTGTAGAACAGAACACACATTCTCTCTGGACTGTGGATGCTTACTCTATTCAGCACCACCTTCCCTCATTCTAGTTAGTATTGTTTCATCTATCTGGAAACCTGCCATTCTGAATAGGACCGGTCTTAGTCTTTCTCTATGTCCACTTCATTTCAGGAAAGTCCCCACGCTGTTGCTGCAGGGAATGT
>JACXGK010011430.1:0-16054 GCA_016801125.1 Novumbra hubbsi
GGTCAGAGGGAGACAGACACATGGGGGTATGAGGTACACATGGAGACTAGAGACAGACATATGGGGGACAGAGGGAGACAGACACATGGGGGTCAGAGGGAGACAGACACATGGGGGACAGAGGGAGACAGACACATGGGGGTCAGAGGGAGACAGACACATGGGGGTATGAGGTACACATGGAGACTAGAGACAGGTACGTGGGGGTGGGGGGGGGCATGGTAGTGTAGTGCCTTTTGACCAGTGGTTCTTTCCTGCAAGAACATTGGCATGAATCTTTTCAGGGCTGACTGTGCATATGACCAATTAAGTCCAGATTTAACAAGTGTGTTATTTAATGTGTGTGCTTTTTAACGTTTGTGTGTTATTTAACGTGTGTGTTATTTAACGTGTGTGTTATTTGACGTGTGTGCTATTTAATGTCTTGGTTATTTTGTGTGTTTCACCGGTGCCAGTAAGAGGGCCTCCTCCGTGTCTTCCAGGTGGACCGGAGCCCCCAGCCTGTGGAGGTGTGTGTGCGCTGCCTAAGGGCCGTCAGGGACAAGCTCCAGAGGGGCCACTACAGCATCAGCGTGGCCCTCCAGAGCCACCTCGGGGGCCCCGCCGTCACCTGGTCCCGGCCGATGGAGGAGCAGCGGGCCAGGGTCACGGAGCCGGTGGAACACGGGGGCCACTTCTACGACACGGAGCTGCACGTAAACCAAAGCGTGTTCACCGTACGTGTAGGGACTGGAAGCGCTCCTTCAGCCCCACCGGGTGACAAACACGTTGAGTTTAGCCCCCCTTTCGCTCTGGCTTCTATTGAGAGTAATGTGTTTTTATTAAGGATGGGAAGGACAGGATGTGATTTGTGGCAAAGGGAGTTCATTCAATAAGACCCGCTTTTATTGAAACGATGCTCAGAGAAGCTTCTCAAGAAATAGTCCTTGAGATATGTGCGATGATGGAGAAAAGGGGAAAAAAATGGTTACATTCTTCATCTGAAAGCAATACTGACACTGAAGGGCTCTGGATTAAAACATGTTCACTTCCAAGAGGGGGAAAAGTCTTTGATGTGAAACCCAATACTGAATTTGCTAAATCCTATCTTTAAAAACAAACTGAAGTAATCTGTCAGATAAATACGAACAACAATGCACACATGCTATATTGAAATAACCGTTGCAGCCCACTGTTTAATTTCTTTCCTCTGCAATAATTCCAACTTCTTTTCTTTGCGATGGTACACTGTCTGGCTACAGAGAGAGGTATAGATTAAAAGGGGTTATGAAAAGTTCTATTGAACAGTAAGTTTATATATGAGGATGGATAGACATTGTATTAAAATATGAAGACCCTCTAGGTTTAACTTGAGGGAAATCAAAAATGAATAAAACAGCAAATTTTCAAACATGACATTTAATACATGCATGTAAATCAAAGAAATGATCTATTATTCATTTGTATAAGGGCACAGTGTTTTATTGGAATGAAAAAGTACAAATTCACTGAAAGAAGTGGATGTGTATTTTCCAGAGGTCTGTGAGCAGCCAACATGAAGTAAGTCTGAAGCCTGTGATGAAGATTCAAAAGCCAGAGCTGGAATAATATATTCTACTACAATACAATATTTAGACAGGACTCTGTTCCAACCGTACATACTTTTCAATATGTTACATAGTTTCGTATCCATATTACTTGTTATTCTTGACTATAACAGTTGACTCCAAATTATATTCAATATCAATAAATCAGAGTATGAGCATTTTTAGGTACAAGAGATACTTCTCTCTGCATTGTTTAAGACAAGTGTTGGCCAAACAACAACAATTGCTTGCGACAAATACCAAAACAGCAACATTTGAGATGGATGATGACCATTGGAAGACAAAGTCGTGTTTTTATTCGTCAATATACGATGTCTGATGCAATCCTGATACCACGGCATAAATACTGTAAGGAGCCTAATCCACAATTAGTTTCCCCTCTGTTCCGTTTCCCCAACACCGTTATGATGCGGAAACACTCTTAAGATAGACGGTGTTCCGACAGCAACTCTGAAGGGTCTTATCGCATGTGGCCACTGTCAGTGCACTGCTAGGTGGGCGTATTTATCAAGCCTCAGTTTCTTGATAATATTGTCTCCCCGGCTGCATCTGACATAAAGGATGGCGTAAGCTGGCGAAACTGAATGCGGACCTCTCTGGGAAAGGATCTGGGATCTGATTCCGAGGTAAAAAGGTTTAAGTGCTGCAAACGCCTCATGTCATTCTCAGCCCTCTCGTCTCTCCACAAACCTGGCTCTGGTTTAGAGACGTTGCTGTTGGAACCACAGCTGATCAGATTTGTCTGAGACTATCTGGATCGGCTCGAGTGTTTTCTCGTTGCCCACGTCGACGTGCGATTTCGGGAGTGTGTTTGTGGTGCCTTCTGAGAGGAAATGTAGGATGAAGCCAGGAGCTTATTTTGTTGTTGTTGATGTCCCTGTTCTTTGTGTGTGTTTATATGTGCTACCGAGAACACTTCAGTTTGATCTGTCTTATAGATGCTTGCAAGGAGCCTCCTCATTAAAGGTGCCAGGCCCACCATCTCAACCCACTCTGTACTTCCAGTGGGTAGATGCATGCCATCCAGAATCTTAATATTGAAGGGGAAGGGAGGTTTGATTAACTTCATCTTCGGATTTGTTTTCTATCTCTCTCCTTAGCTCCTTAACAAAAAAGAAAGATAAAGTTCTAAATCACGTATTTATTTATTAAATGGTTTTTTTAGGTGCTGCATTTATTTATTCAAATGTATTTAATGAAGCTGGAAAAAGGACCCGGCCATTACGAGGAACTGTGTCGTCTTTTGTGTCGGAGTCTGAAAAGGAGCTTTTTTTTCCTTTTTTATTTTCCGCCTTTCAAGATTGGGGCAGCAATCATCAGTCTGTTTTTAATGAAATGCGATAGTTATAATGGTATACTAGGCAGTTCCACCAGACCAAGGAACACTGGAGAGCATATGTTTTTGTTTGCTGTTCCACCTGAGAAAGCCTGCAGTGCATCTCATCTAGGCCTGGGAGGCTCTCCAGCAACGCTCCTCTTTATTCCATTACTTCTTCCTTATTTATGTTTTCTACATTTCTTTTACAGTCAATGAACAATTTAAATTATTTTCGATATCCACAACATTCAATACCATGGCATAAATTGTGTCCTGAGACAGAAGCTATAGTTTCTCTCAGGTACGTAACAAAAGCAGATTTGCAAGGAATACTCCTGATTTATGTGATTAAACACGACTTCGCCATTTCCCATTATAACTAATAGACGGATGAAATATCCCCCCGGTGATTGATGAAGTGGCATGCGTCTCATAGTCAGTAGATTTTTTTTTAAGCAAGATTTAAGTCTACTGCTCTCTTGGTGAATTAGAATCCCTGTTTGTCATCTGTTAGCATAGCCTGAAACGCTCTAAGTCTGCTGACTGTATGACTCAAATGGTTGTTGGTTTACACAACCATTCATTTGAGTCTGAAGTAACTCAACAGAAAGGTTCTCCATCACCCCAGACAGTCCACTAACTGACTAAAGACTTTATCTCTTTATCGCTTCCTTTCCCATATAAAAATGCAAATATTGTTGTGTGACCGGTTTATGTGGTGATTTTCCGTGATGATTACTAGGTTGTGGTTAGTGAGCCTTCTCTCCTGAGGGCTTCTGTCCTGTTTACCTTTCTGTGTGTGTGTGTGTGAATGGGCTAGTTTTCGAAATTATTGTTCATCTTTACACATTACTGTTACTGAAATGCATCTTGATTTAAAATATTTTCAGTAAATAACTACAAAATCCAATTCTATTTGAAAAATAATTTAAATATTTGTACAAACGTCAGATTTGTTAGGATGTGTTAAAGTAAAATTCTTAGACATAATTTGGTTCTTTAATATGTATTTGTTTTGAAATTTTAAAGGCAAATGTTCTAGCCTGGCACCATATTGAAAGGTGAGCTCCCACTGCTCCCTCTAGGTCAGCCCAGGCTACATGCTTGTTAAAGATGCATATTACTGTCACACTCTCAGTAAAAAAAAAAACGTCTTGTTTTAAATAAATTGTATTTACCCTTGATACTCTATCTGCCGGTGCTGCTCTAGACGGTGTACAGTCATCAAGATAAATTATTTTCTAGTGTCTTCAGAGGTTCCTATTGACAAACACTTCCTTTACTCCACTTGGCCTTCTCATTACCAAACAAACAAAATTATGTCCTTACTAACATGGAGGAATGAATGGGATTCTGTGATTTGGTGGAAAGTTTACTGACTAATAACGGCTGTGTACTATTATTTGCAGATTGAGTGAAAAGCCTCTCATTTCCATAATATACAACATAATTTGTACAGCCGTGGCCAAAAGTTTTGAGAATGACACAAGTATTGGTTTTCACAAAGTTTTCTGGTGCAGTGTTTTAGATCTTTTTGTCAGATGTTACTATGGTACACCGAAGTATAATCACAAGCAGTTCATGACTGACAAAGGCTATTATTAACAATTACATTAAGTACACGCAAGGAGTCAATATTTGCAGTGTGGACTCTTCAAGAGCTCTGAAATTTGCCCTGGCATGCTGTCAAGTAACATCTGGGCCACATCCCAACTAATGGAAGCCCATCCTTGCATAATCAATACTTGGTGTTTGTCAAAATGCCTGTGTTTTTGTTTTTCCACCTACCTCTTGAGGATCAACCACCAAGTCCTCAATGGGATTAAGGTCTGCAGAGTTTTCTGGCCATGGACCCAAAATGTTTTATGTTTTGTTCCTCGTGCCACTTAGTAATCACTTTTGTGTTATGGCCAGGTGCTCCATCATGCTGGAAAAAAGGCATTGTTTTTCACCAAACTGTTCAATCCAAACTTGGATGGTTGTGAGAAGTTGCTCTCGGAAGATGTTTTGGTACCATTCTTTTTTCATGGCTGTGCTCTTCGGCAATATTGTGAGTGAGCCCACTCCCTTGGCTGAGAAGCAACCCCACATATGAATGGTCTCAGGATGCATTACTGTTGGCTTGACACAGTACTTATGGTAGCGTTCACCTTTTCTTCTCATTTCAAAGAGGGACTTTGCAATTAATTGCAATTCTCCTGATCACTCATCGTGACATTCTGGAGTATATGCAAATTTACATCATAAAAACTGAGGCTGCAGACTTTGTGAAAATTAATATATGTGCCATTCTTAAAACCCTTGGCAACGGCTGTAGGTCTGTTTTAATGAGAACCTTTATTTCTGTAATAAGGTAATGCAATTGTATAGTCGTATATTTACTAGGACCACACCTTAATTTTTTTTTATATCAAACACAGACTATTTGATGATATGTCAGGTTAAGTTTGTGCCTCAGCACAGCGTAAACCAACCACAAGAAATTTTGTCAAAAACAATAATATGACAAATGTGTTAAATGTTAATTTCTTAATTGTATTAAGAGATAGATTGGTCCAGAAATCGTTATCATGGTGCTAAAAAGCACGGATCTCCCAGATGCGGTGCTCCCAAACGTTGTGAGAAAGACCCATGTGTTCTTGCATTGGCGTGTGTGCGTTCCCAGATCCTGCCGGCATCGTGTGATCTTCTGCCTTCCATGGTGCTGATGTTCAGGCTGCTCGGCCTGCCGGGGGAGTGGGGCCACGTTGGCACCACGCTTGGCTGGGCTGCCTTCCCTGTCTGCAATGCCTCCCTCACCACTGTCCAGGGGCGCTTCAAGACCCCCCTCATCAGGGGCCACCCACACCCTGGTCTCAACCAGTTTAGGAAGATGGAGGGTCTTATGTCATCGGACCTGGACAATTGGCTGTGTAACATGTACTTTGAGGTGTGTGTGTGTGTGTGTGTGCATATGTGCCTTGTAGTCGGGCCTGTTGAGCCCAGGGGCTGTGAACAGTCACCTTATCTGAACCATTATTAGAGAAGCTGGGCGGTTGGTCTAAGGGGAGATTCTGTGTGAATGGCTTTAGCAGGGACATTGGAAATTGACCCCAGATTGTAAACAAACCACATCTTTACTAAACATATCCGCATGCATCTTATTCAATCACCCGACAGTTTAATGGAATTAAAAAGGAGAACAAAGGTCTCCTTATTTCCACTTCTTCTGCATTTGTTTTCTGCATAGGAGTCAGACTCTTGTAGGTTGTGATTTCAAGGTAACCGGTAACCGTACGGGCATTCGGTATGAATGTACTCCAAGCATCCTGGCAGCGGTGACATCACCGCTGTTATCCATTCTAAATGTGTCATTGTATCATGCACAATCTTCCCCTAACCCCCCCCCCCTACTGTGATGGCTCCACAGGTGAGGAACCTCCCCACTGGCAGCTCCAGGCAAGAGGAGCACAGCGTCCCCCCGTCGATCCCACCTCAGGCTCCCCAGCCGGGTCCAAGCAGTCCCCGCCACAGTCGGCAAAGAATCCCCGTTGAGCGCCCCACCAACGAAATGTGCCACCGGGGGTCTCCTCTCCACTCCTCCTCAACCTGCTCCTCACCCCCGCTGCCAGGTAGGGCTCTCGCCAAGCCCCGATGCCAGCCTCCACAGTGGGGGGACAAATGCCACCTGAATGTCACAGACAGAATGACAGGTCAGTATGGCTGTCAGTGGAGGTGATGGTGCTCGGAGGCAGGTCCCAGTGTTCATATCTTGTGCCGCGTTGGACAATTGATTTTTTCCGCAGTGATGTTCATTTGTGAGACACGTCGGTGTGAGATTCTGTGTACGGATTATACATTACCATATTACCAACATTTCTCTGTGACTGAACCATTATTTTAGTTCCATTCTTTAAAAAAAAACTCAAAGCTAGAAAGACATAATGAAATGGAAACCGTAGAATATATCTGTTTTAAAACAAGGAATCTACTAGTCCTTTAACAATAACTAATTTAACCTCTCCGTGCACAATTAGTATATTCATATTTTGTTTTTCTGTGGAATGCTCAATTTGTTTGGGAAACCACAGATGAGAAATCCAAGCCTCATGCTGAGATAAAAGTCATAGGATATGTTGCATGTATTTAAAAGCGAAACTAAGTATGATTGAAATTCTAGTGGAAGGTTTTTACGGCATGCAAGTTCAAACGCATGCAAGTACAAGTACAAGCAAACAACAACAACCTAAAATCACATTTTGTAACACCGGCTTTGACATTGTTATTCCGTAGCGTTCACAAAAGTGTTAGGGTTTTGTAAAAATTGTATCTGCATTGAAGGAAATGGCGTCCACCTCAGCATCTTTGTCACTGTTTAGGTTTAGAGTACAAAAACGTGGCTGGGTAAGCTAGGTTGAGACAAAAATGGCAGTACATTCTGCAGTCATTTAGCATTAAATAATGGCAGTACATTCTGCAGTCATTTTGATAGTCAGGCTTTAGTTATACCACACAAACAGATGGCTGAAATGTTAGCACCAACACTTCAGGTATGTCACTAAACTACCACTTCATTATTGTCACATTAATATGCTACTCTGCTGATAGGAAAGGCAGGTGTGTAAGAAAGCAACATCTTCCATTTGTAGACATCTAGTTCCCCATTGATATTTTTGTTTCTTCCAGTTTTCACATTTGTCAACTTTTTTGTCATATTATACTCCTCAATGCAGAAATGTATACTGCAGTTTAAGAGAATTAACATAGCCGGTTAAGAGAATTACTGGAGTATCGGGTTAGAAAAGTGGTTATGAATAGCTAAAACGGCAAAAAAACAAACACAGCTCTTGATGTGAATTTGACATAAGCTGTACGGTATCTAGGAATGACCCCACTTTTTAGGTTAGGCAACATCCTGGCCAGCGTCAGGAATCCAACAAAGGCTCATTTGGTGTTGATCTAAGACAGCCTGTTATTAATATATCACATTTTTGGCAGGGTGCTCATCTTTATTTAACAATCCTCAGAAAGTTTCTGGGGTAGTGTTGGAGCTTTAAACATCACACAGGCGTTTTAATTACAAATGAGTTGTGACAGGCCTGCTGAGTTGCAACCTGGCCCATTTTAAATGTGATGCCGGCTGACAGCTCGAGCCGTGTTCTCCGAGTGTTCTCTGGACGCCGCAACATGTGGAAGAAATTGGTCTTTTACATTTCACAGCTTGTCACTTCCTCTGCAGCGCGACCCTTGACCTCCCACCGAGATCTTAACACCCCACAAGGGAAGTGTCCCCACCAAGAGCATTCTGGGAGATTTATGTCGTGCCACACAGGCAAAGTACCAGGCCCGCACGACCACCTCCCTCGCCCCCCACCCCCCTCTCCCCCCCTGCACCCGGGAGGAAAAACGAAGTCAGGTGAGGAGGTTGCTTGAGTAGAAGTGAATCTGATCCACACCTTGAGTAACGGATCAAATGGTGTCCCTCACTGCACCTCATGGAGGCCAGTAAGGCACCGCTCTGTAAGCTGAGCTGACGTCTGTGTCACATTTGCATATGGATCCATTCACCTTGCATTACTTCCCGGAGCAGAGTTATGATATTCAGATGGAGAGATTACATCAAGCTCAGAGGAGAGAGATTGGAGCGACAACTTTAACCTAACCCACAACTGGAAATCAAATGCAGCGAGGAAAGAGAGGAACAAATTATTGCTGTTATCCAGCAATATGTTGGCATCTGGGCCCTCAGTCATTTCCTTCCATTTGGAGGGAACTCTCTGTTTTGAATGCATACAGTAGATGTTCTTTTTTTTCTTTCTTGGGTTGTAACTCTAGAGTTTTTCTCATTATGTGCTTCCTCAGAATCAGGACGTCTATTTTCGAGAAGTCTTTTCGTAGGATAACACACACATTCTCACTTGACAGACACACTGTAAGTTTTGCCTTCCTGGGGCCTTAACTTAATTAATCTCCCTCACAAAATCACTGCTTTGGATGAAGTATCCATTACAGATGACAAAGTGACTGACAACCTAATTCTTGACAACTGTACCAAATAATAACATTGACAGGTTTGGAGATATGATGAGAAACGCTGTTGACTTTGTTGTGCCGGGAAAGTAAACTTGCCATTTTATTATCATAATCCTGTTTAACTTTGTTTGCGTCGTTTGCTCGGTGCATAGCAGAGTTTATTTGCCTTTTGAACACACGAGTTGCCACAGGCGTTGTGGGTTAACTGACCTTTCACATTAACTGAATGATCTGGTTACACTGGAGTTTGTTTGAATCCAAATGACTAATTAGATTAGGCCTGTGTTCTATGATTGCCTTCAGTGGATCAGTAACTGCTTGCAGAGGATCGGAGTTGAGAGGGTATGGTTGTGTATTGTTGCTTTCTTCCACTCATTTTGCGAATGCATCATAGTGCATCATAATACTCTTCCCCTTAAGCACAATGACAATTTCAAGGATTTCACGTCTAATATCTCTGGAACACTGCCCTGAACTTTCAGGATAGAGGTTCCTCCGGGTTAGGGTATTGGTCATGAGAGTCAAACGTTACTGCAACATTTTATATTCCCCTCTCTACGTCAGTCGGCAATGCACTCCAATTAATATTTAACTGTGGAAATTCTTAATGGATGTTTTAACCTATTGCGATGTTCCACACAGAACCAACGGAACCCAACTGGGATGCTGTTTCGTTCCAAGTTCAACCAAAAACAATAATATCCAACAGCTTGATTTTCTTTGCGCTTGAAATGTGAAATGAAAAGCGTGCGGTTCGACAACAATATCGTTCTATTCTTCAACTCTCAAAAACACTCCAACGTGATGTTCGTGCTTGAAATGAGACTGCGGAGATGTGATCCTACTTACAATTTAGCTTTTGAGTAAACGACGTTACGTTTGAATAGCCACAATTGTTGAATATCAAACTCCGCCACCAAACCCCGAGCAGCGAGGGCCCTCTGGGGTAATCAATGATTCACTGACCTTGGCTCTGCGGTCATCTGTGGACCAATCGCTGCCCTTCGAGAAGCCCAGGTGAATAAAAAAATAATACAAACGGGCTCTGCCCGTCGCCTTTCGCTAGCAGTACCAGGGCCCCGGCTTTCACATCGCCGTGGCCCCGGGGCCATGTTTCTTCAGCCTGGCCCTCGCTTGCTCTCGCTCTCTCCATCTTTCTCTCTCTTGCCCTCTCCCAGCTCAGGGAGAACCAGGCCGGATAACAAGGAGGCTGTTGTTCTGGCCTGGGAGCATCGCTGGGGTTGTGGCAGCGGCCCTCCAAGTTCATGGACATAGCCTATAGCTGTCAACACTGTGCTAATTCTGTCCCGACACCATCTGAGCATCAGGCCTGGTGAACATAATTAAACCCGAAGCTGCTGTATGGAGCTCTCGCTCGCTGCCCCCCCCCCCTGTTAAAACATCCACCACGGAGGAGAGGGTGGTCAGTGAATGAGCCGCTGACAGGGTGGTGTTGGAGAGGCTGCGGAGCGGCAATGGCGGCCCTCCCTCTGCTCCGTCTACACCTCCTCTCTCCCCGTCGATGGCAGCGCCGGTGCTTTAGCACACGTACCGTGACAGTTGTCTGTTTCTGAGTGAGCTTATATCAGACCTAAGCTGTGTCTTCTTTCCTGTGTCTCCGTTTTGTTCAGGCCTGGGTGGGCCGTATTGTTTTTTTGTCTTTCTGGAATGCAGTTATTTGTTAGGGCCTGTGGATGCAGCTCATTTTGAAGGATTGAAGAAAAAGAAAAGGTCCTTTGGTTGAATTTGTTTATTGTGAAATACAGCGTTATGGCTATTCAATAGACATTTTGGAAAGTTTGTTTTGTGAGTTTAATAATATTACAAAAAATGCTACTACGAGGGTGATTGACTTGGTATCACATGACTTTTAAAACTTTCTTAATAAGTTTTCTCACTCCATCTTTCTCTGGCTTACCTATAAGCAGAATAAGGAGATATCTCATGCTTGACTTAGTGTTTTGTTTCTGTCACAGCAAAAAAAGATGTACTTAAATTTCTCTTAAACAGTACATTCTATGAATTTTAATGGTGACAATGCATGTAAAATATATTACCATGTAAGCCAGAGTTTAATAGTTATGCAATCACATAATAACATAGCAGCGAAAAAAAAATAAAATAAAAAGACCAACCTTATTACCTTGCATCTGTAGGTATTTGGAATGTTTACCAGCAAAACCTGCTAATTAAGAACTACATCTGGGGTGGAATTAAATCTCATGTCTGCCTCCAAAACCAAGACGAGGCTGAAAAGTCTTGCCATTAAATACACTTCAGCCATCAGAAGGATTTGCTGATATGTCGCCTATATTTAGAAGTTATTATTACTGATATATTTAATCCTGCAGCAAGAGAGTAAAATTATATCATCTCTGAGGTTTCCATATTTATTATATAGATGTGACTGGCTGAAAAAAAAAAAAAAAAGTTTCACATAGTGAAATTTTTACATGTATCAAGCTAAGGTTTACTTAATTAGAACCTCCAGGCAATGCAGGAACCCTTTTTTAAATTCTGTGAATGTTAATATGCTAAATAATGCAAAGCTCCAGCTCTTCAAGCATGAGACACACATCTGGCAGCTTACCATTTAAATTACAGCAGAAAAAATGAAAAAAGAGAGAGGGAGAGAGAGAAAGGAAAAAGGGGAGAAAAACACTTCAAAAGTAATTTTCAGAGAGGAAGAAGAATAGAGAAATGTATTACAACCAAATTTAATTTCTTTTCCGATTTTTCATCATGTCTAATTGTATGCATTAGAGCGTTCAGGCTTGGAAGGTTTGGCTTCTCAGATTGTTGGAGATGTGTGTGTGTAGGGAAGTTTTCCGAAATCTTTCTTTCTATCTCTCACTCTTTCTTATTCTCACTCCGATTCTTTCGTATTTAACTCACACTCAATCACTTCAATCGCTTTCATGCTTAACTCACCATCTTAATCTGTCGCTTTCACTCTTAAATCACACTCTTGCTTTCTCCCAGTTTTTTGCTCACACCAGCTCTCTTGCTTTTTCTGTGTGTTTTGCTCATCCTGTGATAACTACAAACAACTCTCTTCTCTTCCTCAGACTACCATCATTACACAGTGTACAAGTACCAGATGCCGTGGGAGAAAACATGTAAAAGTTGTAACTGATATCCATAACTATTTATGGAATATATTGCATGATTTTGAAATATATCGCAGTAAATTTGTTTAAATAAATAATGTTCCTTGATTTACAAAAAATATGTATGGTTGACTTTGAAATGTGTCTTTTAATATCACTACTAAAACCATATTTAAGGTTGGGTTATTGGACATAGAAGATATAAAGCATATGGCACATACTGTAGATGCTTGTAATTCAGAAATAAATTCAAGTCTGCAGCTTGTTCACCGTTTGAGATAGTGTTTGCAAATGCAAAAAGATCATTGGTTAAGTCTAAAACGTGCCTGTTTTCTTTTTTGTGACCAAACACTAAAGCCGCTAAACCATTTGCACACACTCGGGACTAAGCTCAGTCCTTCTGTTTGGGCAGTGTGTGTCGACCTAAACCCGCACTAGTGGAGTGACTAGACCCGGGACTGAAATAATATCTACATGTTGATTTGTAACTCTCTATCTCAATTGATGCCACGTACGCTTTGCTGATGAATACGGTGTGTATGTTCATATGTTACAGGGAAGACCTCCACTGGAGCGGCCCCTGGGAATGAAGAGAGAGGACGAGGTGCTAAGACCAGGATGCACTACAAGGTAACAATATAATTTAGGAACACGTGTTCCATTGAAATGAGAACCAGATACACACACCCCTCCAAACCCCTACACGGAACACACACCACTCCACGCCCCTAGATGCAGACACACACACACTCTCACCACTCCACACCCATGCACACAGACACACACACACACACACTCACCCCTCCCTTGTTATTATCTGAGATTTGTCAAAATACATTTCACACTAACAGGTATTTTTTGGTCTTCAAAGCCAGTTTTGATCTGCTTGACAAGTCAAAGCAGCTCAAATTCTGTGAAATCAGCAATGCCAGCCAGGCCTTTTTTATTGCTCTGAACACGCCTCTTCCTGAGCTACAGAGGACTTAAGCTAAATTAATCAAAGCCTAGTACGTTACCTGGCATTCTTTGAAGTGGTAATTGCAGAATAGCTTTTCTTTGCTGTGCTGGCGTTGCTGTCTCCCAGTCCGCCTTGCTATTGTGCCCTGGTCCATTTGTTGTTGTGATGTCAGTGCTGTTGTCTGTGGCGGGAGGCCCGGTCCTCCTCACACAGTCCCCGGGCTTTTACTGGGAGAGCTCCCCTCCGAAGCCCTGTTACCAGTGGCTCCCGGTCTCCAGACGGCAGCTAATCAGCACAGCTGACCTCTTAAATGAATACGTTTGTTGACGCGAGGTGTTATTTTTTTTTCTACACCCACAAAGCTGTAGGGGTTTTAAACTCCGCTAACTCTGTCAAATGTCACCCGGTTGTAGCCAGTTGTCTAATGATTAAGTGTGGTGATCTCAAACCCGCCCCAACCTTGGCACGGGGGGGATCAAATTTCAGCCCCCTCTCAACCTGCGGTGCCGGGCTAATTAAAATGTATTTTCTCCAGGCGACCACTTCAGCCCAGAGGGCAGGGATAGCAGTCGAAATTCTTGCTCTTAAGATATTGCATTAAATTTATTGTTGAGACACCCAAGAACATTGCGGTTTATATATCTCCGGTGTTTTTTTCTTCTTTTCTTCCCATCTCGCTCCCCCCTTCTCACTCTCTCCACCGTTTTTATTGTGATCATCACTCTGGAATTCACACTCTCTTTGGCGAAGGCTGCCCAATGAAAACCAATGTAGCTTTTATAGGGGCCCCATCCCATTTTCTCCATCCTGGGCTCCATATCTCTCAGGTGTTGGAGAGATGAAGTGAGGAAGAGAAAAGAGAGATGGAGGGAGACAGAAATCTATTTCTTTTTTTCTTGTGAGCTCATTAACATATATCAGGGAGTCTTTCACGACTTGTAGCTCGCTGGAAACCTAAGCCCACCCAAAGGCAAGGCAGCAACAGTTGACAGGACCAGAGAAAGCCAGCCGTTAACACGTCGGGAGGCTTAACAAATAATATCAGGCGCTGAAGTACCTCTGCATGTAAAATATTTAAAACCCATTTCTTAATTCCATTCTGACTGTGTCTTCTGGCAGTCCATGACTAGTAGGAAGATCGCCATATTTAACCCCCTCTGCAAACCACCGCCCCCCCCCCCCTAAAAAAGAGTTCTTCCTCTGCTGAGACCTGGAGAGGTTATGTGTAGTATTGTTGTCATTCCTTCCACACGGGCCTAGTGGGGTAGCAACTGGGAAGTTGCCCCAGCAGGTTGAACGGTGTGTTGTCGTGCCGTTGAGCCAGGCACTTAACCCTAACCCCCATCCCCTAACGTCCTCTGGACACCGGGTTCGGCAATATGACAAAACAAGGTCTTAACGTACCAGTTGATTGGGCGTCTGAGACCAGAGGCTCTGACGTGTGATGACCATTAACCACGCGATCCCCCGTTTCCTGCTCTGATTACAATCCGCATGTGTCTTTACCCTAATGTGTGTCTCACCCCCAGCCGAAAAGGCCAATCAGCAAGATAAACAGCGTGAGCCCCGGTGAGGGGGAGAGCCCCACACCACCAGCGCCGCCTCGGCCGGGCTGGGGTGACAAACCGGCCCCAACAGCCCGGACGGCAGCGCCGGGGAACCATCTCTCACCAGAAGACATGGGGGAGTATACCTTCTCCCTGCGGTACGTCTCACCAGGCATTATCCCACTTCCTGTCCCAGTGTCCCACTTCCTTATCCCACTTCCTGTCCCAGGCAATGCTGGTGGCGGTGACCGTTACGCCGTAAACTACCGTGGTAAAAGGCGCACATGTCTTTAAGCTGGGATCCTAGCTTTCTAACCCAGTCGTGGGACATAATGGATTCTATTAAGTAGTGTGTTCCTGTAGGATGAAACTAAATGACCAACACTACTCTTATTTTGCTTGATTGTTTATTAACAAATGACATGTTGAGAATGTTTAGCGTTGAAACCAGATTTGAGCGTTACAATCTTGTAACCTTGCCTTTCCTGCTTTAAACTGTAACGTCTGAATATGTACATCTCTCCGTACTATCCATCCGGTTTCACCACAACACAGGTTATCTGGCTGCTTAGTTATTGTTTCAAAGAGGAATACCTGCATTAGTATGTGAACGTGAGCAACGTGGTGTTGTATATCTTTATGTAGAGAAGGGATCTTTTTTATCGACACCTCCAAACCCACCGTGCTACATGTACATTCAGCCGGTTGTTAGATACATCACCTTTTAGAGAGTCACTGATGGGAGCATTGGCTCAATACACACATTTCACTAGATGGGTTAGTTGTTTATTATATCACAATGCAAACTGAATAAGACTTTTGTTCCAGGTGTTCCTAACATTGTATAAAACACAACACCCAATTAATTGTCCATTGCTTGTCTGAAAAGATTTAGCAGATTTTTATTTTTGCTGAACATTAATTAATACACAGCATTTCTGCATCGTTATTACAATGAGTGGGAAAGTCTCTCTTGGGATTAAAGAGAGGGCCAGTGTATCCACATTTCTGGGTATTCTGTAATTTCTAGCTTCTGGTGGCATATTAAACAAGATCAGAGACTATACCCTGGCATCTTCCGAACACACTGAGGGAATTAAAATGATTACCCCACTAAAACAAAAACAAAGCAACACATGATGACACAATACCAAATAAAGTAAAAGGAAAATGGATAATGACTTCTATAGGCACACTATACAAAGGGAAATGTTTCATGGGCTTTTTCTCATTCACTACTTTTACTTTAAAACTTTTTCTTTCTTATTCTATGTTTTTGTAAACCTCACTAGGTGGAACATTTTACAAGTTGTCCGTTAACAAATACTAAAGCACGAGATGGTGTGGAATATGGTCAATATACAATGGCTAAGAGTGGTTCTGACATTATGTCATGGACTACCTGGACACAATGGAATATGGTCAATATACAATGGCTAAGAGTGGTTCTGACATTATGTCATGGACTACCTGGACACAATGGAATATGGTCAATATACAATGGCTAAGAGTGGTTCTGACAT
>JACXGK010011431.1:0-15894 GCA_016801125.1 Novumbra hubbsi
GTGATCTTCTTTGTCCTTTTGGACATCCGAGGTACAGTTGATAGCCTCAATTGTGGTATAATAGGTTGACTTGCTGCGAATTGCGGGGTTGATGATAACCACAGCTCCAAGTGAAAACGGGACATGTGATTCCATAAATTTGTAGTTTTGCCAAACGATTTTATCTAGGCTCGACAGGCTACGCATAGTGCATAATCAAAATCAAGCTTGTTTTTCGAAACTAAACGTGCCCAAATGTCTGCTTTCAAGCAGCTAGGCGCATTTTTAAGCACAGGCTGCTGCTCTCCCTGCGCCATTTCTTCTATCTACGTTAGACCTACATCAGACAGGCGCACATGCGTTACTTACAAAATATATATATTTACTACGAGTATTTTTTACAATAAACAGTAATAAGTCACAATGCTGACGTGAACGACTCTGATGTGAATTATTCATATAAATATATATATTTAATAATTAAAACAAAAAAACGATTATTTTCTTTTTATCGATTCAGAATTGTTCACGTCAGGATCGCGATCCATCAAAAAAATCGATTATATTCCACAGCTCTAATGCGGATAGTGCAGATTATTTGTAGTTAGTTACATGTAACAAGGTCACATTTTGGTATAGGTTTAAACATGGTAATAGACACGTGACAAAACATTAGTTACATGGCAGAACAAACTATAACCTGAGTCATTTCATATTCCTTGTGCCAAATGTCAAATGGATAATTATGTAACAATTAAAATGAGGTTATGTGGTACTAATTACTAATTTGTCACTATAGTTATTCTTTTGTGTATGTAATAATTGCACCAAATTAATTAAAAAAATTCCCCAAGCATGGCCACCATAATCTGTTGTTACTTTTCTGTAAATAGAGACCACAAATAACAACGTACATTCTTGCTACTGTAATATGACACACTTTAAATGAATGTGTGTATGTGTTTAAAATGTGTGCCGTAAAGCGCATTATTTCACCTCCCATTCCACATTCTCCACCAGGTCAGCCAGGTCGGCTTGTTCCATGGCGTTCTGGAGGTCCATCTGGTTACCGTTGTAAGTCCATGAGCCATACGTGAATCTGCACTGCTGGGCATCAAAGGGGAAGAAGGATACATCTACTTTACAGGAGCTCTTGGTGATGGCCGGGGAGTCCCACATGATCTGACCATCATGGCGGATTACTACATTGGTGTCCATGGAGCCTGTGAAATGGCTATCAGCACTGAAAGACATGCAGAGAGATCACTTCTGGGAGAGACAGACAAAGCAGCACCATGCAGTTAGGAATTGGTCTAGATGTGTTAGCAATATTGGTTTATAGCCGGGGAGGGCAACCTTTTTAGCTCGGGAGCCACATCAGGATTGCTAAATTAAATGGAGGGCCAAATTTGCTTTTGTTATTTGTTAATCATAAATTGTTTGCAGGCCAGAAAAGGGAAAAAGTTAAAACATGTATACAGTAGATCATTTATAATGTGTGAATACTTTTAATTCTGACTCGGGTGTATAAAAATGGGCTGGTGAGTTGTTTCAGTTCCATCAGCAAGCCGGATGGAAATGCCTCGCAGGCTATATTCGTAGTATATGTAATTTGCCCACCCCTGGTTTATTGTGATATTGAAGCCGATGTCCATTCCTTTGCATATACATTAGGAATGTAAATATCATAAAGTCAATAATAAGAAACAATGAATGAACTGAAAATCATGACAACGCAAGGGTAAAGGCACAAGAAAACCAACGGTAGAAGAGAGATCTCCACGAAAAGGGATCACTCTTCATTGACCGCCTTGACTTTTTTTCTGCGTTTTATAACCTTGCAGGACTGTATCAATGATTTATTCTCTTGAATTTCACATTCCCAGTACATACAGTGGTATGGAAAAAACAGAAAACAACCAGAACATTCCCATGAATAAATGTATCTATGGAGTGTTCTGCTTGTGCCTTTATGTTGACAGGTGGAACAAATTGTGGAAATAAAAGATCTCTCCAATAAACCCAATACCAATCCAACCTACTTGTTATATAGGACTATATCAGGTCTCCATACATAACTACTAGGTATGCGGATGGTATCAAGTCCATCATAGTCATGTTTATTCCAGGTGAGGTATGAGTCTATCCACACCTGTCGTATCCATAAGTACGCTGTCAGAATCTGGTTACGCTCATCCTGCAATAGAGGAAGAGTTTTTGCAATAAAAACAAAATAGGTATGACATTATAAAAATAAAGTTTTGCTGGAATAAACATAGTAATGTTACCATGTCAATGATCTGTGAGAGCGTGATCTGCAAAGTGACATTGAGGATGTTCTCTGTGTCATCTACAGGTCTCAAGGCACTGGTGTAGTTTGTGAATAGATCAGTCAGCAGCTTCTGGGCATATCTTCCATGAGCACTCCAACATACTGGTATGGTTTATAGAGAGGAAAACAAATATTTTATGTTTTTACAAAATATTTTATGTCTTAAACATTTAGTAAATTGGAATAACCAATCGTTATTCAGGCTGTAATGTTGACCTCCTGTGCAAATTCAACTGCTAAATGATTTCAAATCCATGCATTAATAAATATTAGGCTTACTTTATGCTTAGAGCTATGCTTTTTTACAGAATAAAATGTTGTTTATTTTGTTCTTAGCATCTACTGTTATGCAATACATTATTTTTTTTAATTTTTTTTATTTTTTTCTTCATCTGTTATTTTATTCGTATATTATTATATAAGTACTTGTCCAGACATTCATAACAGGAAGAAATTACAAATGCAATTTTGTTTAGAACAACACCAGAAGCAACTGTTTAATGTGGTCACATAGGATGTGGATAAGCCAGATGTTAACCTAGTTCACTTTTTTATAAAGCCTTTGAAGGACAATGCCAAAAAGGGCCACAGGATTATAGTATGTCAGACAATCTCTAACAACTGACTGGAAATTCCTGTATCTCGCCTTAAACAGCCCTGGGGGATACAATAATCCTAATCCAACTGGAACACTGGGTAAAGTCAAATTCTGCAGATTTCACACTGATTCATTATTAAGGAAAGACAATAATATAGTAATTTAGTAATACAAATACAACAGCCCTATGCAGGCTTAATAAATTATCTATTCTAAATCAGTAATAAAATCATTCACCTGACCAATTGTTTGATATGGAAGTGGAACACAGTGCCATATTGTATTATTTCAAAAGACAACATTAAAAGAATTAAGTAAATACATTGTAAATAATGTAAAATGTTGTACTTTCGCATAGTTAAAAGAGAAAACTATAGCCTACCTGGAATTATATTCAAGCAGAAAATGAAAGTCAGAAGAGCTCCAATTCCACGCAGTTTCATCTTGCATTATCAGTAAAGACTACATTTAGATTGATAAAAATAACCAAATAATCAATTGAATCACAAGGTATGGAAAGCAGTAGACCGCTATTATAAGCGTGGTTGTGAAATGCCTGAATAAGAGGCGGGGCGGATGATCGACAGAGGCGTTGAACAAAGTAAAAAAAATGACTAGGATTTAAGGCTGCCGGTTATCGTTATTGTAATAGTTTATTCTAAAATATTCTTTGAATGTTTACTCCATAGCTGTTTTATATATATTTTACGAATGTCGCAGTGTTCATCAACAATAATCGCGTTTAACTCCATCATTCGTGGGGTTGAGCTTAATCGGCTATAGTCAAAGCGATGCGCGAAATCTGTTGGGGTATAAATTGCCATATAAATCCATTCAAACAGGTTCACCCAGTTCATGGTGACACTTGAGTTGCCAATCATGTTTTAGTTTTGAGAAATCGCGTAACAGTATTGGGTCGTGATACGAACACAATATTTTGATAGTCACTGCCTCCCCTGCATCCCCCTTGCAGCCGCTCACTACTGAGACAGTAAGCTATCTTGCTTTCTCGGCTAAAATACGTATTTAATCGATCTCTTTAATATATTACAATAATTCCAAATGTACAGCATTATTTTGTTTCATTTGTTGACGATAGTATGTTATATGGCAGCTGGAGGAGTATTCGTTTTGAATTGAAAGCATCGTGTTGATGCTTAGTGTTTCATTTGTACTCGTCACAAGATAACCATACGATACTGAATTATAACCTTATCAAGATCAATCTGATTATTGGCAGTAGCCTATGCGACTATGCATATGCATGCATGCGCATGTGGCACAGAAAGCGATCTTATTGAAAGTCAAATAGAAAGCTAACTGTAAAATAACCTAGCAGGTTCAAGTATGTATTCAAATTCAAATCATTTTCATGTCCGGTTTCCGCGTCAAACACAATTGTTTTTTTCACGGAAAAGAGCAGCATGAATGAAAAGGATCACTCAAACCTAATAAATGCATATTCCA
This sequence comes from Novumbra hubbsi, assembly GCA_016801125.1. NCBI lineage: Eukaryota > Metazoa > Chordata > Actinopteri > Esociformes > Umbridae > Novumbra > Novumbra hubbsi. The sequence continues at coordinate 4,377 of JACXGK010011431.1, forward strand.
ACAGTTTTTCTTATTTTGTTATGTGCACATGGCCAGAGTAAACAGCTTATTTTGAGCAGGAACCTGATGTCCCAGTCTAGGATGCTGCAGGGACCACACGTCCCAGGTCATGAGAAGCCTCTCATCAGACTTTCGTTCACCTCTTGTGTCGTGGCTACCGTCAGTCTGCCCCTGCTTGGTTTAACAACCTGTATCTTCATCTCCTCCATGTTCCATTTTGAGGACTCCACTGGTACACACTGCAAGGTGATCATGTCCTTCTTACACAATATAGCTGCATGCGAATAAATGCATTTTAGTTTGGTCTGACTTCCTTGTCTCTGGTTTTAGGTTCCCAACTATCTACCTTCCGTTAGTGCCTCAATTAGCCTGAGCCCAGAATGCCATATCTGGAGGTTCTGCATTGGCCTACACTCTGCTCCCCGGCTCCTAGTGGCAGTGGCTTATTTAAACTTCTACAAGGGCCACTTTTCCACAAGGTTTCAAGAGTGGCTCCTCAGCTGCCTCAACTTCATGTGTGCCATCACTGAGAACTTTGGCGTCTTGCTTCTTACCTACGTATCCTCCAATGAGACATATGGTAAGTGACATTTCACAATATTTTAGTGAGCTTAGTGTTTGCTGAATAATGCATACGTAATTGGGTTTTTGTATTTCATTGAGGGTTTTGTGCTCAATATCATAATTTCTTCCATATTAGATTATTCAGTTTGCCACTTCCTTGTGGTTATAAATTAGGCCCTGTGTTTTTATCTAGGCTTGATCTGCCTCAGAAAAGAAATACTGCCAAGGTAAAAAGTTTTGAGAATGACAGAAATAAAATGTTTCACAAAGTCTGTTGCTTCAGTTTTTATGATGTCAATTTGCATATACTCCAGATGGTCATCAAGATTGATCAGATGAAAAAGGCCAGCTGACATTATGTCAGTGAACCTATTGTTAACACAGGTGAGAGTGTTGATAGGACAAGGCTGGAGATCACTCTGGCATGCTGATTGAGTTAGAATAACAGACTGGAAGCTACAAAAGGAGGGTGGGGCTTGACATCATTGGGCTGGTGTCAAGAAGGGCAGCAACGAAGCCACTTCTCTCCAGGAAAAACATCAGGGACAGACTGACATTCTGCAAAAGGTACATGGATTGGACTGCTGCGTCCAATATCGAGATTAACACATTTTCAGTCGGATTGAGATCCAGGCTTTGACTTGGCCACTCAAGGACATCAATAGACCCCCAAGCCGCTCCAATGGCTTTGTGCATTGGGTTGTTGTTGTTATGCTGATATATGAATCTCCATTGCTGTCTGAGGTCCTGTGTGCTCTAGATCAGGCTTTACTTTTGCTTTGTTTATCCTTCCCTCAAGCCTGACCTGTCTTGAACCAAACACAGCACTTAAAAAACATCAAACCATATCTTCCTCCATCTTCCTCTGCTTGGCCTCAGGCTCCTAGATGCCTTCTGGCAAACTCTAGCCGAGACTTGATGTGAGTTTTTTTTCTTTTCTTTTTTTACCACTTTCCCATGAAGGCAACATTTGTGAATCACCCGTGCTCCAGTGTCAACAAGCTCATTTGTGGAACTCCTTTTAAATTGTCTTAGCCCTCTCGGTGGCCTCCTTGACTAGTGCACTTCTCGCCCAGATACTTTGTTTATTACACCCTGTTTCAGACAGATTCACAGTAATGCCATATTCTCTCTGTTTCTTAATAATGAACTCTACTGTTCTGCGGGGGATATTTAATACTTTGGAATAGTTTTTCATTCCTACCCCTGATTAGGGCTTTGAAGAACCTTATTCTGGATTGGCTTCAAATGTTTTTTTTGTCTTCATGATGTTGTTTTAGTTACCATTTGTGCTAAACAATGGTGGGACCTCCAAGAGTTAGGTGTATGTAACCTTAAATCAGTGAAACTCTATAGTTGCACACAGGTGGACTTCTTTCAACAAATGATGTTACTTTTAAAGACAATTGGTTGCACCACACATCATTCAGGTGTTTTATAGCAAATGGGGTGAATATTTATGCAATGTCTAGTTAAATCCATCATGATTTCAAATGTTTATATTTCAGTTTCATTGTTTTGGCTTATGAAGTTATATCTGTGTTCTTTTATCTTCTCCTTTATCCAATAGTTGTCCATAAGGAAGGTTTTGTCCTGTTTGTTGCTAGTTCTGTTATCCACATGATGTTAACCTGTCGGCTGTGGCTGGTTATAAAGAAGTACTCGCTGATTCCTGAGGTAAGGCATTGCTCCTTTCCTTTAGCCCTGAGCATAGTCAGGAAAGACATGCTACAGTAAGAAAGTTGCTCATACACCTGAATACATAAGTGTTTTGAAATTGCATGAGATTTGTCTTATGGTAGTATGATGTTGTTTTGTGGTGGAGCGGGAAAGCGTAATTGTTCCTGTGATTACAGTGTATATTTTACTTCACTGAAGAGTTTTCTGCCATTTTAAAATGTTGACACTAGAGCCATCTAGTGCAAAATGCTGAGTACTGCAGCCTAAATAAGACTGCATTGTCAACTTAATTTAAAAGCTCTGTCCATTCACTGAATAAAGATGGTTAGAGGACATAACTGGGAGAAAACATATTCTAGCATGGTCATTGCCATTGAAGGCACCCACCATTTTCAGTTAGTCAACTGGGTGTGACAACCGTTTGAGGAAAAACACATTATTTTCAATTTCTCGCTATGAGGTAATGGACAGAGAGACATTATTATTCTGTGCTTTGAGGAACAACGATATTATGATCCTGAACTGATCAGTGTTACAGGGCGTTACTGAAGGCCTGTTGAGTCTGACTTGGAGGAAGCCCCTGGTTGTGTTTATTTTGTCAGGGCCTGGGCCTCTGTCCCGGGGGAACTGCAACTTCCTGAACTAGTCTGGAGCTTTGACCACCACACCCCTCTGCCTTACACACAATCACTAGGAGTGTAATCATTCATATTCATCATCACACACGCACGCACTCAAACATAAGCATACAACACACAGATAACCATGTAGTGTAGTTGCTTACTTCATAAGAATACAAGGGCTGCTGGAAATAATTTAAAGATAACACTACATCTTGTTATCTGTGGTACATTTTTATGCCGTTCACACTTGGCCTATAAATCTGACCAATACAGAGTTCTAGGCTTGCTGTGTAACATTTGTCAGGCACTACACTCTTTCATGCTGTGACTTTGAGGTCTTACGCACAACGCTTACTTGGGTGAAACCAAGTTTCACAGAGAGGATGCTCATCTGCCAAAATTGTTCATGGAGGGGGAACACTTACGTATCAGGCCAGGCCAAGCACTGGCAGAACTCCAATTATGTTTCGTTCTTGCTGCCACAAAACATAGCTAGTCAACCCAAAACCTTGTATAATACAAATCAAATATCTTGATTCAAGTGCCTTCAAGTACTAACCTACAAACCAACAATGTCTTACCATTAAAGGTTTGTGCCCTGCACAACTCAATGCAATGCGTACATAGCTGGCTAGCTGAACATGTGTCTGTATGAAAGGTGACCATTTAAATTATCCTCCTTACCAAAAAAGTAAAAAAAATCCTTATCTGAAAGTTATATTAATTACATTTCTGCCATTATAGCCATTGCCACTGGGTAGTAGTTAGACATTATTTTCCTAAACATTAGTTACTGTGAGCTTTTTTTATGGGTAGGGCTGGTAGCTGAGGAAATGCTCTCGCTTGAGACATGCTGCCTGTGATCTTCATACAGTATAAATAGTCTTTGTGGAAGGATGTGGCTGAAACAAGTTCTGTTTTACACCGTCAACGCTAAATGCGCGTGTCATTAGAAGACACTTTCTAATAGGGCCTTAAATTCAGCTTATACATCACGTTCCTTTACAAAAAGGACATCTCCTGGCATTCACTGACATGAACACAGTGTGGGGGGATGTGTCTATACAACTTTGTTCCCTATTTCTCCTCTATTGTTCCTCAAGCATGGGAAAGGGTGGATCTGAGGTCATCATCAGATCCACCTCCTTATAAGGCCTTTTATCATTATGTTTGTCCTTTATGTGTCATGAATATTTGTACTGCATTTATACATGTCATATTTTTCAATATGAAAATAAAAGATATAGTTGGTGCATCTACTTCCAGGTTTACAATTGGTTAGGCCTGTCACGATATCAGATATTGACGGCACAATTATCATGCCCAAAATAATTCAGAAAAAAAATATGTTTGCGATATCAATAGAAAATATGGTGAAAAGACATCCAGATGAACTGGATAAAGAACCGCAAGACCAAACACTAAGAGGTGTTTTTTGACCAATATGTATTTTTTAAACGCCAGTGTATAGGTCCAGAATCTTAGTATTGGCCCATGGATTGTTTGTCTATATGTTTTTCTGTAGAAAAATCAGAGAGTTTTGGGAAAAATACTACGTTAATTTCGCCAAGTGAATAGGCTATGAAAATGACACGTATTTGCGGGTCTGTACCCGGAGTCTTATGGGGTAAATAGGTTAATTTAATAAGTTTATAGGTCCAGAATCGTACTTCAAGCACATGCATCGTTTGTCTATAGTTGACATAAAAAAGCTATCAAAAAACCAAGAGTAGTTATTGGGAAAGTACTGCGTCATTTTCGCAGAGAATACAATAAAAACATATGTGTATTCATAACATGTATATTAATCTAAATCTCAAGCTAAATTGTTTGTTACTAGTTACAGAAGGCACTCTCTTCCAAGCACATAGGTACTGATGGATACTTCATGGTTGAGCAGATTGATGAGAAGTGAAACAGCTTGGCAAGTTGTTGCCAAATCAGTCTCCACAGATTTAAATCCATTGAACTTGTATTTCATTAGCTGAAAATCTCAAATCAAACAACTGGAGTTGGCTACAGCGCAGGCCTGACAGAGCATCATTAGAGAAGTTACCCAGGGTCTGTGGGTGGCAGATTTCCAGCAGTTTTTACATTTGAGGAAAATACTTTTCCAAATAAAGAGCTTAACTTGGACATTATATTGATCTGTCCCAAACAAATAGTGGAACTATGTATTACTTCTTTTGTCTAATTGTTCATACCAATAGTTACTCAAATAGCCAAAAATACAAGTTGAGAATCAATAACCTTACACATAATTACAGGGGTCACTGTATTTCTTTTTTTTTTCTTTCACAGGATGGGAAGTCTTTCCACTGGAAGATCCGTTGCTTTGTCCTCAACATAGGTTTCTGCTGCTTGGCTGCTTACTTTTATTGGAAACACAACATGTTCTGTGAACCAGGAAGTAAGTATACTATAGTTCAGAAAGTATATGCTTCAGAGAAATCTATTACCATTAATGTATTGAACATCTGTAGTGCTTCATTCATATTGTCAAAGTACTTAAACGTTTTTTATAGAGAACATTGTGCAAAAGGCTGTTTTCATTTGACACTGTTAAAGTGTTCATAACAGTCTCCTGTTTTTCCTCACCGCTCAAGGTTACACTTTCTTCGCCCTATTTGAGTACTGTGTGGTGTTTTCCAACATGGCCTTCCACCTAACCGCCTTCTGGGACTTTAAGAGCTGGGAGATGGTTGTCATCTCTCCAGAGGAGTATAAAGACTTCTGACTGGGCAACAGAAGACCAGGTGACAGGTGTTCAACCACTCAGAATATACCTAGCAGAGAAGATATTGTTGCGGAAGAACAGAAGGAGAGAAAATGTTTCCATATATGCACATGATGGTGGATGTGATTTACAATGGCTTAAATACTCACTTTATTCATCTGGACTGTGTGACATGGACTATGTGACACCTATTGTAGTGTACAAACATTTATTTGACTAATGTTGGTGTTTAATATACTGTAAGATAAATGACCCAATAAGACTAAATTAATCGACTGACTTATGAGTATGTCCATTCTTTAGTCATACTCATATGTATACAGAGTTGTACTGGTCAATTGGTAAATGTTGAGTGTTAACAATGATGTGCTTATATAAGATTACATATAGGCAGTTGTTCATTTCTTTAAACAACTGATGTTTTGATGTCTTGCAGCAAAAGATACAGAGACATTATAACAATAATAATGTAATTTATTCTCTCAGTCTTATTTATTTTGCCTAGAAACATTACCATGTACAGTCAAATCATAACAGTTAAGTTCTATAAGAATCCACTGTTAAGCTGCGCATTTTTACCATTACCCAACTGTCAGTTAGAGGTCTACAACCTAAATAAGGAAGTTACAAATACATGTACTTCCTCATTTTTAAAGAAGGGATGGGAGAGAAACAGACGTAACTAGAAGGTGGTGTTGCATAAAACAATAATTACATACTGTAACTATACGGCACGATTAAACTCCCAGTGTAGTCACTCAAAGAGGCATCTGTTGTGCAGCAGGGAGAGCTACTAAGGCCTTATTTCACTGTCAAATTAGTCCAGAGGTGAAGTGTGAGAGAGATATTTTTTGGGAAACAGATGAACATTTATCTTTTGACAACTCAGTAACAGCCAGCTGGATCATTTCACTTCCAAATCAGTCTCAGGCAAATACAAGACTGCATCATTGTTTGGCATGCTGGTTGTTACTTCCCATGATTCAATGGGAGTGGTATTTGTATTATAGACGTAATTTATTTGTATACTTATCTATGGGTTTGTACATTTATATTCCAGACATACCTATTTGATTTTGCTTGTGATAAGAATACACATATTTTACTTTTACATGTTTATTGGTAAAGTATTGCTTTGTCATTTTAGTCAAACAAACGAGACCCAGTCGTTTGTTTGATCAGTTCTATGGACACTGCAGTCGTTAGATCGATTATAAGCTCAAATGGAACAACATACGCAACCATACAAATGACCTGTGTTTGTATATATTTACATGTTTTCATAGTAATAATGCTGTCTTGTGTTTTGTTTACAACAGATAACCCTGTCGTCCAAAGAGTTCTTTATTTATATATCAGTTAAGGACAATTTGAACAACTGGGTTGCATCTAGCAACCAACAACAGAAAGCATACGTTCATTAATAGGCTAAAACATATAAATAAAAAAACAATTTATATTAGTAGGCTACAGAATGTTGGTGCCTATCCGTTACTTAATCTACACTAAGGTTATAACCCATCTCCGTCTGTGTGTGTATTTGTGTGCATTACTTAGTGAATTTAGACTATTGCTCTTACCAGTATTTATTTTTAGGGTTATGTTTTTTTCAGTAGGAGCTGCAAGCACAGAAACAACTGGGATTTTACTCTTCAACCATTCTATTTCAAAGCATGCGCTGTGGAAACTGTAACACAGTTACACAACATGTAAAACTCCCAGAACCCCGACTTAAGCGAAATAGTTAGCAAGCTATGGACTTTCAGAGGGAAGTTAGTGCCATGTTCCCTTTTTCGATCTCTCTCTCTCTTTTACACATACTCACACACTGACTAATAGCCTCGATAGGAAAATCAGCATATGCATGCCTTATCAGAAACCCCTATCTGCATTTCCTCTTTTGTGTCCAGCATTTAACACATTAAGCAAAGCAAAGTGAACAAACTTGGTGGCTTCTTAGTCATGCAAGGTACCCACAAAAGTATTATGGTGTAAATCTACTTCTACCACAGCTTTGCAAACCCACCATACTGTACATTGGAACAATAGTTCTAATTTAAAAAATCTTATATTATTTTAATAAAATATATATAAATTTGTAAATATGAAAACACAGACACATTAAAGAATATAATGTATCATGTATTGTCAAATTCTTTAAAGGATAAGGGCAAAATAAAGCATATAAAGCAAAGATTCTCAAAGTTATTTAAGCGCAACATTTTACCATGGACCTTTTGCATACTTTTGGAATTGTTAGATCCATTTTTAGGCATGCCTCTGCCTCCAGAGCACTTCAATGAACCACATCTCCAGGTAGTCCAGATATCGCAGTGTTTCTTATGGGCAGTACAACAAATACACAAATTTCACAATAACATCAACTCCAATGGCTTATACTTTAAATTAATTAATATCTTTCTATTGGATTTGCTGCAGTGATTGCGCCTCTACTACAATATAACACATGGTTTCTTGGGGGAAACAGGTTGTGGGTTGAGATAGGCTCGCACGCCCTCAGCGAACACTTCTTTGATTCCATCTTGGTTTAGCGCTGAGCACTCCAGATATTTTATGGCATGGATCTGCCTGGCCAGGGCACTGCCCTGCTGTTGGGTGATGGTTGTCTGGTTCTGGTCCTTCAGTTTCTTCAGCACCTCCGGGTCGCTCCGCAGGTCTTTCTTGGTGCCCACCAGCAGGATGGGCGTATTTGGACAGTGGTGGGTTACCTCAGGGTGCCACTTGTGCTTCACATTCTCGAAGGATGGTGGGCTGGCGATGGAGAAGCAGATGACGAACACGTTGGTCTGTGGGTAGGAGAGGGTGCGCAGGCGGTCGTACTCCTCCTGGCCCGCTGTGTCCCACAGGTTGAGGCTTATAGTCCTGTTGTCCACAGTCACCTGGGCACTGTAGTTGTCAAACACAGTGGGGATGTACTCCTTAGGGAAGGCGTTGGTGGTGTAGGAGATGAGGAGGCAGGTCTTTCCCACTGCGCCGTCCCCTACCACCACACACTTAATACTCTGCATTCTGATCTGACCGCTTCACCTCCTCAGAAACCTATGCGCGAACAAGAGTGAGATATTTACTTGACGCATTTTCAGCAAATGAAGAGGTTCAAACTTCTCAAACTCTATCACATAAAATGAAATGTGAGGTTTTCTGGTTTTAATTCTGTCACACTATCAGATATGAACGCTTCTCTCACACCCTCAATCTTTTCATATCAGTCTATGTTTATCTGATGGTTTTCATTCCCACACGCCTATATTTGGGTCTAATTTATTAATACTGTATGTATTGTGTTGTACAGAAAAGGTCCACGGCAAAAAGCGTAGTACAATATTTAGGTACCTAGAGTAGAAAATAAATATTGTGTTTCTAATTAATTGTGATCAATTGCAGAAAAATGCTCTTTGCGAATGTTGGAGAAAATGTGAACAATGTGACAGACACTGCGTGCAATGAAATGTACTGCTCTGCAGACTGGTGATAGTTCATCAAATTCTATGAACTGTTTTATGATTAAAATAACACACATTTTTGGCTCATCCACAGAATAGGCAGGCGCATTTATAAACACTAACAATGACATGTCAAACTAGTCATGTACTTTCTCATTTTCAGGGCTAGCAATAAATAAGATAGGGGCGGCACATAGCACGCGCACCCTCTCCTACCCACAGACTAGGGGTGGCAGATAGCCTACATGTTTGTGTTAGACCAGTACCCAAAAGGATGCTTTTTCACTTCCCAAAGTGGAAAATATGTTGATGTGCTCTTAGGTAAGGCACTTAGCCTGCTCCTATAATTCGCTATGGCTGAGAGCGCCTGCTTAATGGCCAAAGATTTAGCAGACGTACGCATGACACAAGAGCATATTTCAACATGAATTACAGAAGGCCTAATGCTTTTTATAATCTTAGTTGAGGAGAAAAAGAGCCGACTATAGCAAGTTATTTTCTTTAAATAGGTCAAATGAAACAAAATGACTGTACGGTTGAAATAGGTCTATTTCATTATTATGTTTCAACTCCTTTCCAATTGAATGTTGATACCAAAGAGCCTACCGAAATTATAACGGTTGTTTCCTCACCTAACTTCCGTAGGATTATAACAATGTTCTTCTTAGCTAGCTTTATACAGTAGTGTATTTTTAAATGAATATAAAAAAGTTCAACAAATTAAACTCACCAAACATAGTATCTTTAAAGGGATTATATAAACATGCAGCCTTTAATGTCCAAGAGCGCCAAGAAGTAAAACAGCGTAGATAGTGGAAGAGGTGTGTGTTCTCTGAAGAGGAAGCACGCTAGAGAAATAATAGCGTTGTGTGAGGAAGTTTGTCTGCCCGACATGCTTGAGCTATTGATTTAAATAGACGTTGCTGACAGCAGATTCGATTTTTGACATCAAGTTCTTAGCAAGTAGTTACAAAACGCTTTTTTGACATAACATAAACATAACGGTATTACAGTATAAACCACGTCGTTTTCAAAAGGATAATTTTATTTTTATCAACAGTTTATGATCATAAATTATGACGTATATGACGCTGGTATCCGTTCTGAAGATTCCCCTGCACCACACCCCACTCAAAATCACGTCTCCCCTTCTTCCGTGTTGCAGACATTGATGAATACACATACTCTGTCTCAGCATACTGAGGAAGTGTTAAGACTTTCCCCAACCAAAAGTCCTGGGTTAATGGTAATTACTGTGCTAAGCTCAGAGCATGGTCCTCTGCCTATAGTTCTGGGGACCAGGAGGCTTTAAGGGGGCCAGATATGACCTACAGAAGGCAATCAGAGATGCTAGAAGAGGCTACAGGGATACGTTGGAGTCTAACTACCACAGCTCTGATCCCAGATACATATAGTGTGGACTGCATCACATCCCAGCCTACAAAGGCAGAAACAGTAATGAAGCCCAGCTTGCCAACTCTTTCCCCTGACACCTTAACACCTTCTCTGCACAGTTCCTTCTGGAGGACAGGATGACTGGACTATTTCCCTAGCCACTGTGACATGAGCAGAGCTCTTCAAAGAGTGAACCCATAGATGTCACCAGGGCTAGATGGCATTCAACGCTATTGTGGCCACTAAGCTTGTTGCTATGCTGAGGACCCTGGGACTCAACTCCTCCCTTTGCAATTGAATTATGGACTTCCTGTCAAGCAGATCAAGGGGGTGAGAATGTGCAACCTCCCCTCATCTGCATTGTCTCTGAGCATCGGAACCCCCAAGGGCTGCATACTCAGTCCCGTCCTGTACTCCCTGTGGCCACACATAACTACAACACCATCCTTAAGTTTGTGGACAACACCACCATCTTGGGTCTCATCTCCAACAACAATAAGAACATTTACAGAGAGGAGTTAGGGGACCTGGCTACATGGTGCTCGGACAATAACCTTTCTCTCAACTTTTGCAAGACTAAGAAGATGTTTGTGGACTTCAGGAAGTGGCAGGGGGGCTCCAATACACATCAATGTCTCTGACTTCATTTCTTCATAGTGTGTTCATCAAAGATGACCTGCTCCAGGCAAGTAGACTTGGCAGTAAAAAACGCCCAAAAATGCTTATACATCCTGAGGAGACTCAATAAGCTTATCAAGTGAGCAAATCAAGTGTCTCACCAACTTCTACAGCTGCATTACTGCTTGGTACGGCAGCTGCTTCGCTGCTGAATGTAAGGCCTTCCAAAAGGGGGCTAAAGTCAGCGAAACGCATCATCGTTTGCCATCTCCCCTCCGTGCAAGGCATTTAACACACACAATATATGTTTATAAATGCTGTATTTATAATATCGTATATTTCTTTCATAATGGCAATACCCCTTTACTGCAATCTTTGAAATTGTTGCATATATGTATATTTCAAGATAGTTTATTTTTATTTTCTTTCAGTTTTTT
>JACXGK010011432.1:0-16052 GCA_016801125.1 Novumbra hubbsi
CCATCAATTCGGACATGGAGACCGAAAGCGACTGCAGGAGTTCTTCGTGCCGGTCGAGAGCCGTGCCTTGAAGACTCAGGGTGTGGTGGATGGGGGTGAAGTCGGCTGGATCCATTTAATGGTCGATTCAATCTGTAAGGGTTTCGTTATGACGAGTGAAGGGTTTGGATCCAAACGCGCGACCTTTGGATGTGTGTTGAAAATACTGAGCGGGTGTGCGTAGCAAGCTAAATATCGAACTTGGAGAATAATGGCTGGTAAGCCTAAGAAGACTACGTTGAAACGTAGAAGTCATATAACTAATACGAGCAGCGGTGTCTGCATAGTATAGTGTTTGAATCGACACGGAGGGGAGACCAAACAGGAACCTAGGTAGGGCAGGTGAGTAGGAGATGAGGGACAGGTGTGAGTAGTTGAACATGTGATTGGTGACTGGGTGATTGGCGACGGTGATGGGCACATCGCCCATAGGCCACTAGATGGGGTGGCAGAGCTAGAACCCAGTCCAGTCAGGGTGGACCCTGACAAATTCTCTATTTCTGCTGTTTTTGTCTGTTCCTTGTTCATCATTTCGGCATGCATGGGCAGAGCCTGTATGTCAACAATGTGCAACAACAAACTCCTTGTTTTAAAATAATAATAATAATAAACACTGTGTATCCAACAACCCAAACATCAGAGTAAAGTACATAATATCAGACAGATAAAATGTCAGACGGATATACTTTTCCTTTAAAATAAAATAGACATTGTAAACTGATTACCTTACCATTGTATTACTGTTTACCTTACGACATTGCATGTTCTGCGATATGACTATTGCAGATGTGTACATCGTGATGTCGATGCTGAAACAATATATTGTGCTTGAAATCATCTAAGACCATTTTAACTTTAGCTGCTCATTGCGGCATGGTGTTTGAGCCGTGTTTCATTTGTTTCCATCTTTGTTTCTTCCTCGGTCAACCCTCAAGAACATCTGTCTTCATAATCATTACGGCAGTTGACACATACCTAGTCCCCTCAGATCTAGCTTAGCCTTAGTTAAGCCTTCTTGTTAGTCACTTACATAACTGAGAAAATGCATTCAGGTGTTTTATTCAGTCCCATTGCCACAGGTGTATAAATTCAAGCCCCTGGCCATGCAGTCAGTCAGTTTTTTAATAATGGTACGTATTACCAATTTTCCAAGGGTATGCAAACATTTGAGCACAACTTCCTTTTTTCAGGTGGGAGAGTGCAGTGTGTGTGGTCAGAGCGATTGCGTCGTCTGTAGATTTATAGGGACGTATTCAAATTTAAGAGGGTCCATGGTGTCAGGAAGGGTGGAGCAGATGTAGGTTCTGACCAACCTCTCAAAGGACTTCATGATGATTGAGGTCAGTGCTACAGGGCGGTAGTCATTCAGACAGGTGATTGAAGTTTTCTTAATGGTGGTCTGTTTGAAGCAGGTGGGGACTGCTGATGGAGTCAGGGCGCGGTTGAATATAGAGGTGAAAACCTCCGCTAGCAGGTCAATGCATCTCCTGGGATCCGTCGGTTCAGTCTTTGGAGAGCTCCTTGTGTTGGCCGTGGCTTGAGACAGACTGCAGTCGTCAGGGTCCTCAGCAAGCCTTCCAGAAGGAATTGTGTTGGTCGCCTCAAACTCATAGATTTGAGCTTGTTAGGGAATGAGATGAGAGGCTGGGCATCATTGCTGTTTGTCCCTATACAGTCTATGATATGTTGCAGTCTATACCACAATGCGTCTCCTGTCAGAGCTGTGGTAAATAGACTCCAACTTATCAATGTAGTCTCTTTTAGCATTTCTGATGGCCTTCCGTAGGTCATATCTGGACCTCCTTAAAGCCTCCAGGTCCCTGGAACTATAGGCAGAGGACCATGCTCTGAGCTTAGCACAGACTTTACCATTGACCCAAAGCTTTTGGTTGGGGAAAGTGCTAACAGTTATCCTTGGGACGACATATATTGATGCCCTTGGAGATATATACTGAGACAGGGTCTGTGTATTTAAAAGATATATCAAACAGGCTTGTATGTTGAAAAACATGGCCACTATTGACAGATGAACATGTGCAGGGGTGTGGATTTGCACACATAGACACATTTCCTACAAGGATTATGATATTATAAATCTACTTGGTGCTTATGGTGACAAAGATGACAACAAATTGTAATTGCAAGAATAACTACACAGTAGCGCTATTGAGGTATCCCACTTTTGCAAGTACACCACGCTCACCCCGTTAGAGCCTTGAAAATAGGTAGATAAGTCATATATAGGCAGACAGTAGATCCCCTCACATGGAAAATATTTCCAATTGGGACCCATTAACGCTGCTGTGAAGGTTTTTAAGCAATTTTACATTGTTGAAAATCACTGTAAACGTCACAGATATCTCATGAACATGAACATTTCTCAAGATGTTAAACAGTTCGTAGATGTCTGAGACACTTGGAATTTGTTGGATTACGCAGGTGCCAATGATTCAAGCTCAACCATTTCCCAGTCAAAGTGAATGGAATTATTAAACCAACCACACTCTAGCACAGAAGGTGGCGGCATACATCTAAACATAGATTGTAGCCCACCAGGATATCATAGAAGAAGTCACTGAGCAACAGTTGCTAGCGAGCACAATGCCATTTCAGGTGCTTACAATGATCCTGTTCACAATTCCAGATCAAATGGGCACAATCTGTGATTTGTAGGTATTTGTAAGGTAGGTAACCTATTAACAAACAGTACAGTGATATTACTATTTGTTAGCTATTTCGTTAGTGTTAGCTAAGTACATATCCTTAACCCTTTAGATCCCATAGCGGCTGTTGACGGCATTTGGCCCCGGCCACAGCCTGCAGTGTTTCTTTAACAATAATACGTGTAAATATCACAATCAACCTGACAAAAACCTGTAACTGTATTCCCGTGGATGTTGTTGTTATTAAGACACCAGAAATTGCTGTCATTTGACTTTTTGGGGTTTATAATTTCTTTACTCAATACGCTAGCACAAAATGGCCTTGGCTATTACAGTTAGAGGAGGCTGTTTCTGTGTTGCTTGGTGGTGCCAAGTTGCAAACGTCCTTGCTCTTTGAAAGCGATAACTATGATGAGGTGGGTAACAAAATAGACTGCGTATATATGTGTGGTGTTGTACATATGCTGTGAAATGTTGGTAATATCGTTTAGATGGCAATAACATTACCTGTCACCATATCTTGATCGATTGGAAACATTTCAAAAACAATTAAATGTTTTTCCATTTCAAAAACAATATATATTATTCAAAGGTATGTGGATGTGGTCTTTAAAACAAAGTTAACTTGTATTTTAAGTTTGTCCTTAGTTTTTCTGCTATATCTATTTGCTTGATTTGTGTGAGAAAACAGGATGTATTTATAGCACTTGCAGGAATTTACAGCAGTATTCTAGAATTCTACTGGTGTGTAAAGGGTTAAACACCGGTGTCATTCCCTAGTGGTCGTTGGATCTGTTGAGGTCTCTGCTGTTGTTGTCTGCGAGGAGGAATGTGAGGCAAAAAAGGAGAGAAACAAAGCGTAAAATACGATCTTAGTACTGGGCGAAAGATTGCAGTACAACACGTAATCCAAACAGATATAATACAACAGATACAAACAATAACCTGTAAAGAGCCAAACAAACAAGGAACTTAAATCTAGGAAATAATGACTGAATATGTGCAGGTGTGGGGTGCGCTGCTACCACCGTCTCTTGCAAGCAGTTAGTACGCCGGTGAGGAAGAGGGCATGCAGCCCCACGTGGAGCAGTCGTCACAGCTGTCCCCTAGTTCTAAAGCACTCATATATATATATATATATATATTACAAAGACATGTAACATCCCTGAAAATACAAATAAAGTAATACTCTCAGTACATACAAGTCATGTACAATCAGAGCAAGCCTGTCGTACCACCATCGGATTACGTAAATCCGATACCCCAACCCAGGGACCTACAGACCATGCACACAGCCCTTCTACTTCACTTTTGTCAGTGCAGATAATTAAAAACACAGGCAACAAAAATAGAAAGAATTCAAGGTAAAACGATAGCTAAAACAATATATATATATATATATATATATATATAGAGAGAGAGATCATTTAAGGTAAAACTATCATAATTAACACAAATATTATAGCCCTGATTGCACAGGATTATTCCCCTGATAAGCAAGGAGCGTAACAGGAAAAGGCCCAATTATCTCGAGATTGCAGGGGCCTCAGGTGTAATCAAGTAATCAGATCTAGTTTTTGGAGTTATACGATCAGTTAGAGAAGTTATAACTGATTGAGTTGAAGTGAATAACATTGATAATCTCATCATCATGGCACCTGTCAGTGGGTGGGATATATTAGGCAGCAAGTGAACATTTTGTCCTCAAAGTTGATGTGTTAGTAGCAGGAAAAATGGGCAAGCGTCAGGATCTGAGCGACTTTGACAAGGGCCAAATTGTAATGGCTAAACAACTGGGTCAGAACATCTCCAAATCTGCAGCTCTTGTTGGGTGTTCATGGTCTGCAGTAGTCAGTACCAATCAAAAGTGGTCCAAGGAAGGAAGCGCGATGAACAAGCATGTAGGGAGCAAAGGCTGGCTTCATGCTGGTTCTGATAGAAAGGTTTTAGAACACACAGTGCATCACAGTTTGTTGCATATGAAGATGCGTAGCCTCAGACTTGTCAGGGTGCCCATGCTGACCCCTGTCCTCTGCCAAAAGCGCTAACAAATGGCATGTGAGTATCAGAACCGGACCATGGGGCAATGGAAGATGGTGGCTTAGACTGATTATGTTTTCTTTAACATCACGTTGAAGGATGAGTGCTTGTGCGTCGCTTACTTTGGCCAAAGTTCTGCTAGGAATCATTGGGTCCTGTCATTCATGTAGATGCTACTTTGACACGTACCATCTACCGAAGCATTGTTGCAGACCATGTACACCCTTTCATGAAGACAATATTCCCTGATTGGCCTCTTTCAGCAGGATAACAGGAACAAAACAATGAGTTCAAGGTTTTGACTTAACCTTCAAAATCTCAACCTAATTGAGCATCTGTGGGATGTGCTGTCCGATCTAGGTGGCCCCATCTTGCAACTTACAGGACTTAAAGGATCTGCTGCTAGACTTTCAAGTCTTGGTGCAAGATACCACAACACACCTTCAGAGGTCTAGTGGAGTCAATGCCTCGTCATAGCTGTCTTCGTGGCAAAAGTGGGACCAACACAATATTTGTCAGGTGGTCATAATGTTATGGCTAATCTGTGTATATAGTACATTAATATGTGAGTATTGTGACAGATTGAGACATAATACCTTGTCACAAATTTGCGTTTCAAGATTGGATCATTATGTTGTGCATTAACATCACACCAAGTTTGAATATTTAGGTAAGTATTAAGCATTGTGTTAAATTGACGAGTCTACTTTCACTAGACATAGCAACTATTGCTGCAACTGGCCGTTTTAATATCTTACAAGCCAGTAATACTAGAATCTTACTACTTGGAATGGTCATAAGAACTGAGCCCACGCTAGTGGGACTGAAGACGAACACTGCCAACCTTATTTTATTTCATGGCACAACCACGTTTGTTTGTCTTTCATTTGCTAATGACATTGATGCAGTAATTAGAAATACAGGTGACGATTACTGACTTTTGAAAAGATGAGAGTCAAGTCCTTGCACATTGACTGTAAATGTGGGAAAGGAAGAATGAGGTGTTGATGTAGATGTAAACATTTTGTCAGAATGGGGGTAAACAGATAAAAGTTTTACCATTTTTACCATTATTAAAAAAAACATGAGTGAGCAAGCAAAACTATTTATTTTATTTCTTATGGTATTCATATTCAACTGTAGGTCATAACCGAATGGCACAATCATAAAACAAAACATGGCAACGAAGGAAAAAATTAAATGAGTTCCAAAACAATTTGTCAGGTGAAGTCAGGTGTTGAAAGATCACATGTTATTGAACGAAAGCTGTGTTGTTACTTTAAAAACAACTGTCCTGGGTTTTGAAAACCAGGTGCAATACAAAAAACTTGAAATGAATGGTGTTACTTTGTTGCAAGTTAGCCTAGTTGGTAGATATGTTCTATTATGTATGATAACTCTTCCAGTATGCACCGCAACACGTTACTTGCAATTTCAATACAAACTTTTCAAAAAACTTTTTTTCAGTGGAGGCACTGCATTGAAAAACTTTTTGAGGTTGTGTGTCAGACACTGACTTTAAAGAAATGTTGACAATTTGTTGCAATAGAGACAGACTACTGTGAGGTTACTGTCAGCTGTGTGTCAATTGTTTTAAGTTTGCCTGGTTAATAGTTACTTGTTAACAGGCTTGTTGCAAAGTGCAGGTTTTTACAGTTCTTTGGTGCCTAAGCGCCAGTGCTGATTGGTGTAGATACTTTCAAGCAATGATCTAAAATAAACAACTTATTTAGCAATTAAAGTATAAATGTATCAATTATCTGTACTTTAGTAGTAGTGTAGTGCATAGTGTCAACGATTACTCCGCAAGAACATGAAAGGTTGTATCAAAACTGTGTTAAATTGACAAACGTTCTTTTATTCTCCGTTTGTATTTCCAATACAACAATTTAAAATAAATGTAAAAAATTGTTTTTTTATACCACTCAGGCAATTCTATGACCCTGACCAACTTCCGAACACATCTGAAACCCTTTGTTGAGCACAAAATCACACAACCGTGTGTTTAAAAAATATTGTCAAATGTATGAGACTCTCACCCAGCATGGCCTTGCCCTCGTCCTCCAATTCAAAGCGCAGTGTCTGTAGCTCCTGTTCAGACTGCTGTCTGAGGATGTCCAGTGTGCGTCTGTGGACATCCTTCAGCGCCAGCACCTCCTCCCTCTGCTCCTGTTTCAAACGCTCCTCCAAAGCCTACCTCCCAACCACACACACACAACATTTAATTGATCAACAAATCATTGTAAATATTTCCAAAACATATAAAGATGCAAGGTTAAGGGTGTACTACTCTAAATGATCATATTTTTAACTGAAATTTGGGAGAAATGTTGTCAGTAGTTTATGGAATAAAACAAAAATGTTAATCTTACCCAAACACATAGCTATAAATAGTAAAACCAGAGAAACTGATAATGTTGCAGTGGTTTCATAATTTCTTTTAAAGGCTGTATATGTATCTACAGCTAGTGGACAAAAAAACTTAAACACCTTACAATATACAGTTTTGCTCAAAAGTTTGCATACCCTGGCAGAAATTGTGAAATTTGGATTTTGAAAATATTACTGATCATGCACAATAACTGTCTTATAGTTAAGTGGAGTGATCATATTAATCCATCTATTATCACATGGTTTGGCTCCTTTTTAAAAAATAATGAAAACAGAAATCACCCAAATGGCCCTGATCAAAAGTTTACATACCCTTGAATGTTTGGCCTAGTTACAGACACACAAGGTGACAGACACAGGTTAAAATGGCAATTAAAGGTTAATTTCCCCCACCTGTGGCTTTTTAATTTTAAATGATTGTCAGTGTATAAATAGTCAATGAGTTTGTTAGCTCTCACGTGGATGCACTGAGCAGGCTAGATACTGAGCCATGGGGAGTAAAAGAAAACTGTCAAAAGACCTGATTAACAAGGTAATGGAACTTTATAAAGATGGAAAAGGATATAAAAAAATATCCAAAGCTTGAAAATGCTTGAAAATGCCAGTTAGTACTGTTCGATCACTTATTAAAAAGTGGAAAATGTGATACCAATCCAAGGTCAGGTAGTCCAAGAAAGATTTCGGCCGCAACTGACAGAAAAAAACTGCTCTGGATACAAAGAAAAACCCACAGGTAACTTCAGGAGAAATACAGGCAGCTCTGGAAAAATAATACACTTCAACTATGACAGACAAAATGAGAAAAAAAATCCAGAAAATCACATTGTAGGATTTTTTATGAATCTCCTAAGCTTAATATCATTGAGCCACTCTAGGGATATCTCAAACGTGTGGTTCATGCAAGACGACCCAAGACTTTGCATGACCTGGAGGAAATTTGCCAAGATGAATGGGCAGCTATGCCACCAGCAATAATTTTGGGCCTCAAACAACTATTAACAACACTACATGTCATTGATGCTAACGGGGGCAATACACAGTGTTAAGAACAAGGGGTATGCAGCCATTGAGTTGAATATGAATCCCGTAAGAAATAAAATACATTTGTTTTGTCTGCTCACTTATGTTTTCTTTAATAATGGTACATATACTACCAATTCTCCAAGGGTATGCAAACTTCTGCGCACAACTGTATTCATATCAAGGACCTAATAAGGAGGGCCAGATCATTTACCTTCATTTTTCACAGCTCTTATCCTTACTGTAAATGCTGTCATAAAATTCCAGCATTGCGTGTAGAGGGATATTCTTCAAAAAGGTGATAAAGAATGAAGGATGTGGAAATATTCTTGGCACTCGGCACTCCATATCTTCCCTTAATGTTAAATGTTGTGTCAAATCTGATGATTAGGGTGTCCATTGAAGATGTTTGATGTTGTCCTGGCGTACATTAAAAACACTTAACAAATAAAAAATTATTTTAGCAGTGTGAATAGGGGTATTATTATCCTGGAATATTAGTACCTCCTGAGGGAACAGTGTCCTAAAACAATTAATTTCAGCAAAATGTTCTCTGTCATCCACTTCCTAATATCTGAAACAGATGCTTCCAAAGTATCTTATGTTTATCAATATATATTGTAGCAGCGTTCCATTGACCTGTACCAAAGTTGTACGTCCATAAAATGCCACTGAAGCAGCTTTAACACTGGCTTTACGCAGACAAAAGAAAGTTCAGTCTTCACAAATGTTTTCTTCTTTGAGTAGAACTATTTATTGAAGTCAAGAGACAGGTCAAACATTGTTCCATGTAGCTTTCCTTTTGTTCTAATTACTGTTCTCCTTTCTTATCCTTTTCTTTTTCCTTTCTGTGATCTACTCATCTGAAGTTCTGTTGTTTTAATGTTCTGATGTTCTGTTCTGTTGATCTGTTCTGGTGATCTGTTGATCTGGTGATCTGGTAAAAAAAACGTGTTTCCCTAGCCAGCTGCTTGCCCTCAACTTAATTACAGGCTTACTTGTATAACCTGTGGCTGCATAGTGCCCCTTGTGCCCAAAACAATAAACAACACACCTACAGATAACAAATGGGTAAATGGCTTCTACATATATAACTGTGTATCATCAGCTTAACAGTGAAAATGCATTGTTGTTCCAGATGACATCACCCAGAGGCAGCATAAATAGTGGAAACAATAATGCCTTGATTTGTCAGAGGATATGCCATCCACACATACAAACTGATATCTTTCAGATATTAATCTGTAATCTCTCAATGACAAGGTGGATTGAGAAGAGACAGGATGAATCTGGAACAAGGCCATTTGATTACCTTTTGAGTGTGCAGTCCCAGTGCCATGATGGAATTGGTCTCTAATTGTTTAATATATTTGCATCCAAACTAGATTTTGTTCAGAAGAGGCATTATTTCTGTGTTTTGTGAGCATTCGGAATAGAGTGAAAGATTATGGGCATGAGAAACTTAACACAATGTGTTTCTTGACTTACTAAGAACAAAAAACAGTAGATAGGACATGGTCCCACACATCCTAACTATACCTCCTGATAGGAATTGTCCATGCCCGTCATAAGCTATCCGAATAGACCCATGTACCATGGGTTGGAACATACCATACAAGGACATTATGTAGGATAGATCCTTTTTTTTGGAGGATAAATGACTGTGTAATGGTTGGCAATTACCTATGTGACATGATCTCCTATGTGACCTGGCATAAAAGACTTATTGGAGGACAAGTAAGAACTATAGAAGATCAACATCTTGGACACATGCTTATAAACAGTTTTCCCCCCTCATTCCTGATTAAATGATTTTGTTCATGGATCAAAAATGGACAGAAACAAACAATAGGATTTTGAGGATTATACCTACGTAAGGAGGAGTCAGTTATTTGTTTTCTAATGGTGGAGATCTTTTCATCTTTTCATCTGATCTTTTCAAAAAAGTTAATGTATTCATTACTGCTGAAGTGGAGACCCACAATTGTGGTATTTTATAAATGAATGTTGTTATTTCACATTAACCTGAGGAAGAGTAGACAACATTTATAAATCATGTAATTACTTCAATATCATGTATGACTCGTTTAACCAGGTCACATGAGCGTAAGGCCTCATATTATGTTTCTGTCTTTGATTCTTCCACATTTAAATGTTAAGAAAAAGAGGTTGCACCATTTGGGGTTTGCCGTTTGGATTTCTGTGTGTGGGTTGGGGTCAGCAGGAATTTAGATAATGAGAGCAGCAGTATAGTTAGAGAGGGGGAGTTTTTAGGTTGTCCTACTATCTGAGGAGGAGAGCAAACCTACGCCCCAATCACACCTTGATCAGACGCCTATCACGTGCTTATCACTATCACGCGCCCTTCTCACAACCAATGGTGAGCAGTTATGGCCTACGGGATGGATACAAGATCGTTGTGTACAAATAGTTGAGGATCAGAGATTAGTATAGTGGGAAGGCCTAATATTGTATATTATAACCATAATGTATAAAAATGTGTGCCCGATGCTTGGAAGTCTGTTGTTCTGCAGACCAACAAGGGTTGGTTGCTTTGCAGGCATGTCCTTTAAGTCTACCATTAAATTCAAATACTCATGAGTCGTGGGGAATTTCTGCCACCACATAATTGACTTCACAGACAGGATTGGACAAGAGACACCAGGTAAGGTGTCTCTTGGCATGTCCCATTTAACAAATGATGTGTTTTTTAAATCAGTGTTTAAGTGCATGCACTTTGTAAATACACTTTATATATACGATTTGTAAAATAGGAGAGAAGTTTGTAATTACCGGCGTAGGTTTGACCATGTGAGGACCCGCATTCTTGCTCAGGAGGTCACGAGGGCAGAGGTTGTGGACAAAGACACAGCATAAAAGAGGGCGGCTGAGGGGCTGCGTGCCGTTTTGGGTGTGTTGGACAGTTTTGTATTAATGACGGCTACCTGCTAAACAGGGAAGTGTCACGTGACGCCCGAGTCCGCCCCCTCTGGTCGACGACGGTCGGCATCACCGGACTACTGAGCCAAAGCGCAACTTCACGAGTCCCATTCACAATTGAGCCTAGTATTTAGATCCTGCAGGGCGGTGTCACAGTGTCGGTGATTAATGTCAGGAAGCAGATCACTCTGTGTGGGCTACTCATTTAAAGTTAGCTTTGTATAAGTGTTTTTTCTTTTGTTGGTATTACTGAGAGCCAGTGTACAGATCAGCCTTTAGTTTGGTTTATGGAATATTGTGATCAGTATTGTTTTGCTTTACATGTGGAATCCCGGATTCTCATAAACCTTGCTTTAAACATACAGTTCTGTCTGTGTGCATGCTTCCCTTCACCACCGATCTACTTACAGGAAGTGACAACTGCCTGCAGACGAGGAAGAGACGGGGTCAACAGGCTGTATGTAAACGTATATTAGTTTGTAAATAAAAAAGTGAGTAATTTATTTGAAGTGTGTGCAGAGTGCGAGCAGTAAAATCTGAGTTAAAAGATGCCTGTGTTACATTAAGTGTGAGTAAAGAAAGCTGTGGTAAGTTAATAAAATGGCTGTGTTAAGTTGAGTGTGAGTAATGAAAGCTGTGGCAAGTTAATAAAATGTCTGTGTGAAGTAGAAGTTGTGGGGCGGCCAGAAGAGTGACTGCAGACTGAGTACAGAGAATGTTCTGATTGACAAAAAGTGTGTGAGTGTAGAGAGAATTCTACTGTGTGTGCCCCAAGGATAGCGCTCAAATGAGACTGGAGGTCTGAAGAGTGTGGCTGAGAGTGTGACGCCTCAAAAGATAGTCCACCAGGCCAGAGTCAGGCCACCATCTGCCAAATCATTCAATTTTTGAGAGTTGTCTTGCTGTTGCCTCTCCAGTGCACCTGTTTCACTTTTATTTGCACCAAGACAGGTGATATTGATTGACAATCGCTTATGCTTGTTATGTCATAGTTTTGATGTCTTCACTATTAATCTACAATGTGGAAAATAGTAAAAATATAGAAATTACCTTGAATAAGTAAGTGTGTCCAAATCTTGATTGGTATTGTATTTACATCTATATATACAGTCATGTGAACAAATTAGAACACACTTTTTTTTTTTTTATTGATCTAAGAAATATCCATAGATAAAAGTGATGTAATTAAACCACAAATAATTACATTGAACCATGATATAATTTAACTAAATATTTACAAAGATGCCATTTCCTACTGAGTTAGGACACCCTATGCCCAAATAGCTGGCATTGCCCCTTTTGGCTAAAATAAACCCAATAAGACGTTTCCTATAACTGTCTACCAGTCTCATTAACACCCTTTATGTTGGTGGAATTAGGCACCATTTACAGATCACATCTGATGAACTGTCTTTGTCCTATCTTTGGTTCATGTAAAAGCTGCCCACACATCCTGCATGGCAACAACTGCTTGCATGCCAATATTAGATTGCCAAGGGGAACTGTAGTGTGGTGTTCACTGCTCAAGTGAGAGAGATGTCAGGCTCACAAAACCTATTTGGCAGTTCTCCTTTATTGATAGACTACATTCTGTTTGTAAAAAATGCTCTTTTGGTTCAGGGTCCCACTCATTCTGTGTCATTTGCTGACTAGATACAGCAAATAAGCCCCATACCATAACTCTTCCTCCTCCATGTTACACAGCTGTTGTCACACTGAGAAATTGTCCTTTTGTCTACTCT
The DNA here is from genome assembly GCA_016801125.1 of Novumbra hubbsi. Taxonomy (NCBI): domain Eukaryota; kingdom Metazoa; phylum Chordata; class Actinopteri; order Esociformes; family Umbridae; genus Novumbra; species Novumbra hubbsi. Next base: position 12,836 of record JACXGK010011432.1, read on the forward strand.
CTTCACAATTGAAACAGCGACTTGCTTACTTCAACCAGTGCTAAGCTGTGCTTGAAGCTGTTGTCCTGTGAGCCATCAGTCAGAAACTTGTCTTCGGATTCTGTAGTGGCTTTGGGTTTGCCAGATCTCATTTTGTCCGAGTTTAAGGGTGCTTAAGAGAGTGTTGTAACACAATCTGTTTCAACACTGCTTTTATGCAGACAAAGGGTTTGTAAGTAATCCACAAAAGTTGGGACACCTGTAGGAATTGTTAACATCACCTTTTCAAGGCTTGGTTTACATCCATTTCTGCAGCAGTAAGTTGTTAGCCCATTACTTTTTCCCCTAAAAAGGCCTTTATTGTAACTCAATAAAGGCCTAACTTACTTCTTTTTTTGACCAGAGAAGGAACAATGGTGGCAGTTTAGGTGATCAGACTGATCACCGTTAACTTATGGTGAAACTATTCTATCCTGATGGGAGTGGTATTTTCCAGGATGACAATGCTGCCATCCACTGGCCAGGATGGGTCACTGAATGGTTTGATGAGTAGGAAAATCTGGTGAATTATATGCGATGGCCTTCACAGTCACCAAATCTACACCCAACTGAACATCTATGGGACATTGTGGACAGACGTGTCAAAAAGCACTCTTCACCAACAACATCAAGACATCCAATGAGTGAATATCTTTTAGAAAAATGGTGTTCCAGGGACTAGTTGAATCTATGCCAAGGCGTATTAAAGCTGTTCTGGCAGTTTACAGTGGCCCTATTCCTTAGAGTGTGGTAGCGTGTTTGGTACCTGAGCCCGCAAGGTGGAAATATATTTTGGGGCATCTAAGCAAGATGATTTCAAATAAGTCACTCAGGATAAGTTCATTTGCTAACGTCCAAAATGTACATTCCCTCACCCTGAGCTGGTGTTGGCGGGTATCCTCCAGTGTACCAAGGGCACATTGTTGGACCTCCTGTAGCCGGTGCTCCCTGCGATGGTGTTCCAGCTGCAGCTCCTTGAGTTGCTGGCTCAGGTGCTCTCTCTCCTGGCTGAACTGGGTCTGCAGCTGCTGCAGTGCACCCTGGGATTGGGAAAGCTGCAGCTCCAGACTCTGTTTCAGCAGTGAGATCTAGAGTTAGAAGGATGAGAGGGAACAGGACTATAAGCAAGGATGTAGTGGAGAGTAATTGCATGTAACCAGCACCTATTTATTTGTGAAATAGCATTTGCTAACTCTTTCAATAAGTTAATTATCATTAACTATATTTTTGTTGCGTTCCCATCGTTATTCAATGTAAAAAGAATTCTGCAGTTTGTAAACATTTGGAATCATGAGTTAAGTGTGCTTGTTATGTTTACCTGTGCACACTAGCTCTGCCTTTTCACCAAATGCATTAATTCAACAAATGTACCTCTCTATTCCACCGCAGACCCAGCAAACTCTTGTGTGCACCACAAAGTGAAGTTAATTAAATCACTACAACCAAAGCCTGAGCTGGCAACAAGCTAACTCAAGGTGCTGGCTAATCAATTACTGTAATCCACTCTGGTTATCTAAATTGAGAGTTAAATCATAAAATTAAATAAGAAAAAAAAAAATATCATGCCAATCAATTATAATCTCACAGTAGTTAAGAGCGACACTATGAAGAACACAGTAATATATTTTGTTAATATAGCTAATTAACAAACGTTTGCCTAAACCTTAAACGCATACGCATTCAAAATTAACATATGCAATTGTTTTAAAGTGAATTTTGAAAGATAATTTTGTTGAAAGTAATGTAATAACGGTTAACTACCATTAACTATTACAAGAGGGTTTTTTGGGGTTGCAGATCAGGTATGAGCACCAACTTGTTGTTAGAACCTTCAATATTATCATTTCAACAACCTCATGTTTAAAAAAAATAATAATAATGTAATGCCTTCACAAGCATACCCAGACACTCAACAACATAACACCTAGAATCGTGCAAAACCACACAAGATAGTTTTACTGTACTGAAATGACACAACAGTTGCTGCCGAATCCCACACATAGAAGGCCCGAAAGGTTCAGCATAGGTGGCACCTGGGCTCTGACTCGTTTCTCCTTACTCCTGACTCTCTACTCCGAATTCCTGTCTTAGGTTGTCCCAGTATCACAGTTAGGATCTTACCCATCTTTGGCTAACCAGCCCTATACCTGGGGAGAATGGCCTTATAGATGTGGGTCGCTCACTTTGTAACAAACATTAAAGCTCCATGATACACAGTACCTGTCATGGGTGTGGGGGAAGACGGAACCAAACGCAGACATTGATGACTTGAATATAATCTGTGAGTTTAATTACAAAACAAAACAACACGCACTGAACACGGTAAATTAAAGGTGCTGAAACAAGCAACAAGACTTTTAATAAACATGTATAGTATCCACAATGAACCACACCAAGTGACAGAACAAAGAAACCTATATATACACACAAATCAACCAGTGACTACAGGTGCGCATAATAGGCTCTGGGTTGCTTTTCCAACAGTCTTGAAATTGATATTATGATAACCCTTTAGTTTTTGTACGTTTTTATTTATTGTATATTTTCTGGCCCCAACGTGCCTGTATAAACTCCCAACAACGTCTGGGCATGTTCCTGATGGGACGGTGGATGGTGTCCTGGGGGATCTTCTTCCAGACCAGGATCAGGGCATCAGTGAGCTCCTGGACAGTCTGTAGATCTACTTGGAGGTGTCGGTTGCAACAATACATAACATTCCAGAGGTTCTCAATTGGAATAATGGTCATGACCTCGTCCATACACCCCATAATCCTGGGTCTTCCGTGGCTCCGTGGCTCCAGAAACACAACCCAAACATTGCCTGGAGCAAGCGGAGTATTCTGGGATGGTCCCCGGAGTGTCAGAGGACCTGACACTTCAGGGACCTTTCCATCACATATGGAGCAACCTCGGTGGAGAGCCCGCCGGGCGCTAACTTGGGCTGGGGTTTTCCAACGAGAGTGCCAGGTGTCTCACTCCCTACCATACCTGGGACTGCGCCATAGTCCTCGTTACCAATGCCGCGCCCCCCTCGAACCTGGATTTACACTGTCACGATGGTCGAAAACGAGTCAATGGTGACCTATGTCAGGGAGTCGCTGTAGCAACCCGCCATTCCCTCCTCCTCTGCTTCAGCAAGCTTCAACTTTGTAAAAAATAAGGAGGGGGGCTACTGCCTTGCATTGACAATAGAGGACTG
>JACXGK010011433.1:0-10605 GCA_016801125.1 Novumbra hubbsi
CAAGGGGCTATTGTGGAAGAAGAGTGGATGTGGTCGGGGTTATGTCAAGGGGCTATTGCCAACATGATTTGAATTGAAGTTTAAGCCATTAGCAGCTTAACCAAAACATTCTGTACCGAATTTCAGAACAATAATAGACCTAAGGTTCATTCATCCCAAAATATTTTTTTTTCAAATTGCCACTTTGATCTTAGGTCTCTTTCCTTACAAGAACTGTTACAAGAACTGGTTTCAAACCCTGGTTTTTGATAGATTGACATCACCGGGAACCTTTTTGTCTTTTATGCCAGCATGCCAAAACGTATGTTTTTTTTCCACTGTGTGTGCTTTTGACTGTATCCTAAAACGCATGAAGTAGTCAGTCATTACACTGTTCGCCAGGCACTGTTCTGAAATGAGTCCATTGAGTATGCTGCCCATTGTTTCTTATATCAACCACTAGGTGGCAAACATTACATATACAACTATTGTGGTCTAAAATTGCATGGTGTTGTATTTTAATACAATACAAAAACTAAAATGTAAAACACAAGCTTTTAGTGTCTTGAAAAAAGAATGTAACTTTTCATTTACTGAAGGTTGAATCTGATGCCTTGTGATTTAATGCACTTCTCGATATGATGTGAAGACCTGTTTGACTTTTTCTTTATATTGAAAAGTGGTAATATTTTGGTTCATGAGTTTGCTTGCTTAAAGTGTTCGCTTTTTTTCCCCAAACTATCTTGTAAATATCTTAATCTCAAGATAAATAATAAAGCATGGTTGTCAGTGTTAGCCCAAACTAAACCAATAAATCTGAATTACAGATCAGTTTTTGCCACTAAATAAGTGTAATCCAGAACAACTAATAATTTAGTTTGATACCACTATTTCACAGATGGTTTGGCTCAAATGTGTGTTGTTGTCTTGTTAATTGTTTTTATTGGAATATGATGTGTGTGTTTACATGTTTTACAGTCCTGGTGGGGATGTGTTATCTCGGCCAGGATTACACTACTCTGGCTTAGAGGTCATCTTTAGGATAACCCACACTAAGCCTAGTAACATTTAAAGTGAAGTTTTGGACCTCTTTTCCAAATTCTCTTAGATTACCATAGTCAACTTTTTAAAAAATATCTTTGAAGAAAGATAAATGAACTCCTCATTGAACTACAGCGTGGACCTCATCAGCTGTCATTCCATTAAGACGTTCACAGAACAAAAGCGTTTGGAGCAAGCATCATCATTTCTCTAAGACAACAAATGTTTCAGTAAAGTAGTGTACAAAAACATATTTCTTCGTTTTTTTTGTCTCAGAAACTATCATAATCATTGATTTCTTCATTTTTATTTTCAGCACCTCACAGACATTTGGCCACGCAGGTCAACTTTTACTATAGCTTGTAGGTTGACACATCCAAAGTTATATTTTCTCTTTAGTGTTTAAGCCATACAGAGATTTTCAAAATACAGATGTTTCCAGTCTTCCAAAGATTTGAAGGTATGGCTAAAAGTGGCTTTGAGTTAAGAATGATGGTTAAGTGGTTAGGGTTAGCTTTAAAGGTTTAGGTTAGATATAGGTTATGTATAGGGAAAATATGATTTTGAAACGAAATATATATATTTTTGTCCCCACAAGGATAGTATCTCCTAAAATGTGCTCCTAACATAAGCTATTTATGAAGTAATGTGACCACATTGACGTCTGCTGCTCATTTGGATTAGGCATGTTTTGGTTTCCGTATATGGTACACTTTTTTTTACAGTTAGATATATTTTTTATAACATAGATAACTGAAATCTATTTTTGCTATACGTTTCATATAATGAATCACGTAGGTGTACATATTACTAGTTGTTTGTTGGCACATGACTATGCAATTCCATTCTTCGTCTATTTCAAACGTACTGTGTTGTATTTACATGTCTCCTTTGTAGTAGGCTACTTGTATGCTTTGTACGATCTTTCTTGCGAATGATCTTGTTGATGCTATTAAACTTGCTTCTGTCAGTTGTCAATAAAAATGAGCCTATCAACTAACTGTCTTTATTCTGGTATGAAGTTTATTTGTTGATTGAAAATGTCCTGTACTCTACTCCCATACGGAAACAGGGTTCACGTTGGCCTACATACATTGACCGTAAGATGGTGCTGCGGTCAGCATTTCATCACAAAACAGAGTAATTTCATTACTGGAACAAAGACTTAACCAGACAGTCATGGGAAGAAAAACCAAACAACCCATTGTGCATGAGATAAAATGCTGTAATAACGTTGTTGACGCAACTCACCAACAATCCCGTGAAGAGGACCACGCGTGAGTTAGCGCTTATAATGACTTCTATAAGACACAGACAGAAGAAACAATGTTACCAATAGGTACATACATTTTGGGGGATTGTTTAATCAGGGAAAGGAAGATTTCTCAGCGGTTTACATGATCTTGAACTATAATTATCTCTCTGTCCGCAACATCAGTGGTCTCCTAGCCGAGAGGAAATGCTTTTTCTGCCCATTCCCGAGGGGCTGTGACAGCCCTTATACCCCGAATAGTCCCGCCCACCCCCGCTCTATCTAATTCTCAGGCATTTGCATGTAAAAACATAAGTCACGGAAAACTCCAATTATGTCAAAATAATGAATACAGCAACAGTTCGGGATAACGGTGAATGATGAGTTTAAGGCCCGACGTGTGGATAAGGCGATGGGAAAGCGTCTGGAATGTGGTGGAACGTATGGAAGCTGCAGAGTTTAACAACTTTTGTCAAACTTTGAGCCCTTTTTCTTCGTGCATGGATGCGATTCCAGTGGACAACTTGTTGTAAGGTCAGAATGCAGGAGAGTTCTTTCTTTTTCTCTCACTTCGGTTAGTCCTAAATGTTTAACTCATTTGAAACACTTTGACCTAATGTTGTAGCCTCTTTTCATTAGAGTAGAAAGAAAAAGCGTTGTCAGCAAGCTGTGTTTAAATGACTAGCCTTATTGTAGTAGGTTGAAAGGGGGTGAAAACGTAGGCACTGCGGAAGAAAAAGTGTTTGACCATTTTTTCAATGAAATAACAATAGAGAATAAAGTAAGGCATGCACAATGGCAGAAAATGAGAAGGTGAAGGTGTTTCGCAGTGTCTCTTTCAAAAAGTTAGAAAGTTGGAGCGCGAACAAAAGTGTCTGTGACGATCAACAAAACAAATCAAAGGATTTTGAGGGCAGTAGTGGCGCCCTTCCCCCTCTATCTACCGCGGTGGTAACAGCCGAGAAAGCGCACCCCTCGGCTACGAGTGATCTTGGTGTGTCAAGGAAAGTTTCCAAAATCTCCGCCGCCAGCCTTCCCACCACAGATTTAAAGAAAGGCTCTTCCACTCCTCACTCCTCCATTTCTCCCTCTATTCGCCAACTCACTGAGAAGTTCAGTAACACCAATTCTCCACTATCGCACGGATCTCCGAGCACTGGCTGTGCCGTGGCCGGGAAAAGTAACGTTTTACCCCGGGTTAAGGGCAGCAGGGGAGAAGGGGCACCGTCTCGGAGGTCATTCCACGAGGACAGTGGATATTTACAAGTGGCTGAAACGGATTTAACAGAGTTTCCGACTGACACTAAAGTCCAGGACCAAAAGCTTTATTCAAGCACAGACTCAGTTTCTGGGTCGGATTCAGAGAGGAGTCAAAAATGGATTTATACACTCAAATCTGCCGAAGGCAGCGTTGGCGCTGGTAAGAGGGTTTACTCCCAAATCGATCCGTCTTTCTCTGATAACAATAACGGCATTAAGCCTCCTAACGATGATGTTTTTGTCAGTGGGGCGCCTGCCTGCAAGTCACACAGGAGCTTTTTCTTAACTCACCACGGAGAAGCTCCCATTCACGTTGACCTAACCCACTGGCCAAGCGTAACCAAGATCCGAGAGCTTTTTGGAGAAAGGCACAGAAAGAAGTACCGGTCCACCTCTGACGCAGAGGATTTAAAATGTGCTGACCACCTCCAGCCCTCCGCCTGCTTTCAAGAGAACTCCTCATCCGACAGAAGCAACAGGCAGTCACCAGTCCCTGAAGCCACTAGACTCTCAGTGTCAGACAGAAACCGCAGGTCTGTATCCCTGGACAGAAAGGGAGCGAATAGACGCCAGGGCATGGACTTGCACTCTCTGCCTCACCAGCACTACTCTGACGAGGCAGAGATTGAAACAGCTAATACTAGTAGGAGCGGTAGGTTTCTTAAGGTAGCTAAGCCATCCAACACTCGCAGAGCTCACAGCCCTAGTAGTGGAGCAGAGGGGACATCTAATCTGAACTCTGACCTTAACCCTGAACCCTTTGCCTCTACTCCCACCCCCCCTCCTCGGAGCAGCTCTGTGGGCCTCTCCCGTGTCCACCGTTCTGAGGGGCAGCAGGGACAGGGGGCCGAGCCGCCCACGGATAGTTTACATTCCTTACATAGTTCCCCCCGACCGTCGATCCCCTCCTCTGATAGAGCCTCAGCCAGAGCAGCCATCAGAGCCCGCTGGAGGTTCAGCTCAGGAGACGAAGAAGAGGAGTGCTCCCGGGTAGTAGGTAGAGGTGCTACCTCGTTCCCCAGCGCCACAGGAGGAGTAGGAAGTCTCCTGTCCCCTGCTAAGAATGGCTGGTGGGGTGGTAAGGTCCTGGGCAGGTCTTCAGGCAGCGAGGAAGACAGCCCTGCAACGCTAGGACCCAGCCGAGACGCCGTGAGACGCCGCTCACTGAGGAAGAAGAAGAAGAACGGCGGGGTTGCCACAGGAACAGGGCGAGACGATGGCGAATCGGATGACAGCGACGACGTGCAGACGGGTATGATGGAACGCCTGGAGAGACAGCAACTTAACGCCAAACAGTCTGCCAGCTCACAGGACCGGCTCGGAGAACCTGAAGGCCCTAGAACCCATACGAAGCAGTGGGGGCACAGTTCTACTCCCAACCAGATGGGGGCGCAAGAAAGCTACAGACGCCAGTACACCTCAGGTGGGACATCATCACCTGTTACCACGCCCCTTCCAGGTGTGTCGAGGGTGTCAAGGGTGAACATCTCGTCGTTTATCTCGAGTCCCGGCGAGTCACGGAGCAGCAGCAGATACTCCAGCACAGAGACACTTAAAGAAGAGGACCAAGCCCGCTATGGCAGAAGAAGGGTTAACTGTAGTCCCGCCACCCCCCCTGGCAGCACGGCTGGGCCATCTGCCTCCATGCTCAGTAAGACCTACCACGGTAACTTCACTATGTACCGCTCCCCCAGCTTCGGACACGGGGATAACTTTTCCCATGCCCCTGTCAGGGTTGTTCCCCCTCGCGTCGTTCCCCCTGCTGACCCCCCATGTACAGCCACAGGGAGCACTAGAGGAGTTTCTCGGGAGGAGACTACAGTTTTCCGGCGGTTGCTAAGCGGTGGTGTGGTGAGTGATAAGGACCGGAACCGAATGTCCATGTCAAACCCGGATATCGCTTCAGAGACAATGTCCCTCCTCAGCTTCCTGAAAACCGACCTATCAGAACTCAAAGTTCGTAAGACGGACAGGTCTTTGTCAGGTGTTACTGCCGGGTCGTCAGCAGTGTACAGGATGGGGTCAAGAAGTCAAGGGCTCCATCCTGTGCTCCGCCCTTCATTAAAGGATCTCACCGCAACGCTCCGACGGGCCAATTCCTTCACTTACTCCAATAAACCAGTAGGGCGGCAACATTCAGCCCACTCATCAGCCAAAAGAAGCTCTTCTGAGCAACGTCTGGATCTAGATGGAGCAACGGATGATGGAACTGTGGTGGTGCCTGACCGAGAGGTGGAGAGTGACGGAGGGGACTGCAGGGTAGGAGCAGGGACTCATGGGTATGAGGAGGTGATGCCCGCTCCGCTGCAGGACAGGTATGTTCAGGAGGCCAGACAGGTAATTAGAGACATTTGCCAGATGAGCGCTTGCAAAGATGAGGATGATGATGAGGATGATGTGCTAGGTACAGATTGCACTGAGGACGAAGATAAAGTGAAGGGGTTGAAAGAGAGAGAAGGAGGAGAGTTGAAGGAGGAGACGAGCAGAACCAGAGAAGTGCTGTCCTCCATTTCAGGCGAGGAGGAGAATAGAGAGAGGGAATGTCAGGAGGGAGAGAAATGTCTGCTCCTGGGAGGTTCTGAGGAGAATGTGTCCTACCATAGATCTGTGGAGGAGCTTTCGGGTCACGAGTCGAGCCTCACCGATGAGGGCATTGTCACGGAACCAGAGACTGGACCGGGCGAGTCAGAGAGGCAGTTCTTTGGGTCAGGTTTGGGGTCGTCACTGGCAGGAGAGGGGCTAGGTCAACCCCTGACAGTTTGGAAGCAGTGTGCTTTGCTTGAGGAGGAACAGCCCAGGTTGAATGAGGGAACGAACGAGGGGACTGACTTCCGTGACGGAGCTAGAGAGAAACGTGAGAACTCTGTCTCTGTTCTTGGCCTCGGGCCTGATGCCGAGAGCATTGCTTTAGTAACGGAGAGGAGCGCCAACAACAGTACTAGTGTAATGACCAACCTATCCCAGAGCGCCTCCTCCACAGAACTTGAGGCTCCTCCAACTCCCAGCGCTATCCGCCGCCGCCGGAAATTCTCGTTGGCTGGGAACTCCGGCTCCGACTCCAGTAACGGCAGCAACGGCGAGTCCAACGGGAACGGGGATCCTACAGTTTACCGGTCACTAAGCGACCCCATTCCCCACCGGCGCTGCTCTGTGTCAGAAGAAGGGAGTAACAGCTTCTCTGTAGATAGCAACCTGCTGGGGTCACTTTCTCTGTCCTCAAAAGGGGGAGGAGTTGGAGGAGGAAGTGTCCCCGAGTCGTCCTCTGCAGCCGACCTATCAGAGTGCACAGGCAGTGCTGCCAGTGACCTATCAGTGTGCAGTGATGGTGGTCTCCGTGACGATAGTCTCCGTGACGACTACAGCAATGTGATTCGGAGCATTGTTGCTGAACCAGGAGCGATGGACAGATTGATGACGGATGACAACGGGAAAGCCACAAAGAAGAAATCTTTCTCTGACCCCAGTCGCCGCGGTGATGGTCCTCTGCTTGACGAGCCAGGGTTTAAAAGTCCCCATCAACCCAATGAACCAATCAGTGAGCTGGATCAGCCTGGTCACATCCTACCTTCTAGCAGTGAGCCAATCCTAAACGAGCAGAGAGATGAGCTGTGGGAGCTAGGAGATGAACGTGGATGCCAGTTACGTAGTCGCCATGACATCAACGAAGGTGGGAAACCCCGCTCCCAGTCGGAAAGGGCGTTGCCCTCCCGTCGCTGTGGGGATGACGCTGATGAGGGGGAGAAACTAAACCTTTACCCCAAATTATCTGAAGTTCTGTCCCCCAGAACGGGCCGGCGTTCTTCCAGGAAACGACCCACACGGGCAGCCCAGTCGGCATCCAATGAGCTTGACCAATCGGAACCAGTTCCAGGAGACCGGGCTCCAGGAGACCGGGCTGATCCAGACCAGGGGGGTCTCACCCCTCCACTCCCCCCGGCTCACCCCAAACCCCCCACCAGGCCCAAGCACGTCCGCCACGCCAGCGAACCTGCCACCTTCATCCCCATCGCTCCGCCTCCACACCCCCAAAGAGCCCAGGGGGAACCTCCCGCCACTCCACCCGCCCCTGCATCCTCCTCCCCGGCTAAGCCAGCAAGTGAGGATGCCCCCTCCCTGGAGGATGTAACGAAGCAATATATTCTGAATGCTCAAGGGGGGGAGGGGGATGCAGCTGGTTCTGGGCCTGCTGGGACGGTGCCTGTACCAGACGGGTCCAACTCCAGCCCTGCCGCTCCCACCGGTGCCAATGAAGCCGGACTCCAAGGGAAAAGCAGCGAGGAGCTCTGCACACCGGCCCCTAGAGCCAAACCCAGAGTGGTGAGTAACTGGGTGGAAGCCTTTGTGATTTCAAGTGTGTGTGTGTGTAGGTGTGTTGTTTGGTTGACGTTGTTGAAATCCTGTGGGAGTTAGTGTGTGTGTGTGTGTGCGAGAGAGATACAACAATGTGTGAATTTGCTTAATTTATGCTGGTTTCCTACATGGCACAGTACAGTATTTGTTGCTGTTGGAGAGTCAATGCGATAATTGTTGCTTTTAATGGGTGTTTGTATGCCCTAGTGGTTGTCTGTGGACAGATTATCTTGTTGATGACAGAGCTAAATCATTTCACTGGTTTATTAGTGGATTGTGGTTCTGGTGGAACAACAGAATTTGCTGTTAGCTTGGCCACATTTACGACTCTGTTATTGATGTGTTTGTGCCCTTTTTATTAATCATGTTGCGATACAGCCAACATTTGGAGAGCAGAACGTGTGCATGGTTGCTTGGGTATTCATTACAGTATCATACCAATGGAAGGGTTGGAGCCTGCATGGAGTACGGATTCCCAAGCTCCTTATCTCAATAGTCTGGGGTAGAGAAACCAATAATAGTGTTGTGGAGGATGTGTGCAATGTAAGCGCTCTACCGCTAACTCACACACACACACATACACAAAGCAGCCTTCTAATTTCAGATGGCTATTCTCAGATTGTAGCAGACACATTAGCTAAAGCAAACATCAGACAGAGTTATAATGCGTTAAATAAACACCAAACCAATGTTAAACAAGCGTCAGACGGGGAACATTAGCTTCTGGACTAGTGCCTGCTTCTAATTGCCAGGGCAGGTTTTTGGATGCATTCATTCACTGTGGGATGACTGTGTTTGTGGCCACTGGTGACCAAATGAAGACGAGCCATAATGTATTTCCTTTTCCTCTGATCCACTGTCCCCACGTAAACCTTTATCACGGCCTGTGAGTGCGGGTATGGTGTAATTTCCTCGTGTGTGTGTGTGTGTGTGTTACAGCGGGACAATGGCCTCCATGTGGGCTTGTGCCCAGAGCTGCTGTAATAGTGGGCTGGTGACAGAGCATGCAGGATTAATTCCTCTGTGTGTGTGTGTGTGTGTGTGTGTGTGTAAGCCTTGCTCAGTTACCGTGTAACTGACTGTTAAGGATAAGAACGACATGAAAATATAGTTACCATCATTGACATTTTGAATGATCTTTTTTTATTTTATTTTATCTCTTGTGTACTCGCTTTCTAAAGGTATAAACGAAAGTCACTGTATCGTTTATTACCTTAATAACTTGCCTATCAAGTCATTTAGTTACAAGAACTTCCTTTACATTGTTATCTATGTATTATTTTAACAATGTAGTTTTACCAAGTCAGTTTGTTACAAGCACTTTCTCCTCCACTGGTGTTGTGGCTCCGGAGTGATCCAGTCCAGACAGGAAATAGGCTTAGAGAACAGGAAGTTGTTGTGGTTAGTAATGTGTTTGATGATAGCCAGGGCCGCTGGGTGGTGGCCTGTGTGTGTTAGTCTGGAAGATGTCCAAGTTGTGTTTCATCACGTCTGTCTGTTGTCCATGTTGGTGAGTCAGTGCCCTGATGTTCTGTTAGCAGCCAGAGAGGAGGGGACACCGAGAGAAGTGAGACTTCACATTTTATTAAATTGGTGCTTACTTACTAGTTCTCAGGTAAGCATTGGTGTTTGTTTGGGAATGCAGGAGCCTGTTCCTTTGCTAGAAACAAGGCCACCTCCTATTACAGAGTTCTGTATTTTATACCAAAGAGAGTCAACAGTTTCCTGCCCTCTCATGCCATTTTAACTGTCTCAGTCAGTTTGCTGCCTTAATGTCATTATGTAGCAAACAAAATTTGACTATGTTATGTTTTTTTAAATTTTTGCTTCTCATCTTCCGACTCATCTATCTCTTTTTCAACTTTTCTCCCTCTCTCAATCTGAGCATTGCAAGGATATGAGGTAATCTCCTTCAGGCTCCATGAGACAATCGAGTGAGATATCAGGTACAGAACTAGAAAACGAGGAGGGAAGGAATGAAAGAGGGAACAGAGAGAACCACGTAAAGTTGGAAGTCAAAGCCAAAAATAAAGGGCGAGAGAAGAGAGAGAGAGAGAGAGAAATAAAGCCCCCACGGTCTGAGTTGTTTTCACTTAGACAGACAGTAGGAATGTGGCCTATCTTTCCCTTATGCTCTCTGGCTGTTGCATAAGGGCCATAAACTTTCCAGGAGAAAATGCATTGTGTGTTTATGCGTTTCTGTGTGACTTCCCACTGAGTTCTGGCATGTGTGTGATACTTCATGGTTTTTCTCAGACACACCTGTCACACAGGATGGCCAACATCAAGCATTTGAGGGTATTTGCATCAATAAACCGTGTAGTACTTAAAATAGAACACATTTTTGGGTTACGAATGATCCGGTGTACATGTTAAGAAAAATCTGAATTGTAAAATAAAGTGTAATTGGTATAGATGTTTTTTGTAATGGAGTTTCAAACTCATAGAGTCAGCTTCTTCTCTTGTTTATTTTCACCCAGTCGCTGCGCTATGCCAGGATCAAAGAAACTTGGACGATTCTTTTATTTGAAATGCCAAATGTAGGAATCGCTTTCAAGTGATGGAGGAATACACAAGCTAGATAGCTCACTAGTATTAGCAGTACACTACCCACATAAGTCTATCTTGGAACCTCATGTTTTATAACATGAAACGCTAAAATGCAATCAAGCTGTCATCTGGATAGGAGGTGATGGGGAGAGGGATGTATGCATAGGAGGTGA
>JACXGK010011434.1:0-16078 GCA_016801125.1 Novumbra hubbsi
ATGACAGTTAATCATATTAACAGCAGTGTATGACAGTTGATCATATTGACAGCAGTGTATGACAGTTAATCATATTAACAGCAGTGTATGACAGTTGATCATATTGACAGCAGTGTATGACAGTTAATCATATTAACAGCAGTGTATGACAGTTGATCATATTGACAGCAGTGTATGACAGTTAATCATATTAACAGCAATGTATGACAGTTGATCATATTGACAGCAATGTATGACAGTTGATCATATTGACAGCAATGTATGACAGTTGATCATATTGACAGCAATGTATGACAGTTGATCATATTGACAGCAATGTATGACAGTTGATCATATTAACAGCAATGTATGACAGTTGATCATATTAACAGCAATGTATGACAGTGGATGTTTGGCATTTTTATTCTTCTTGTTTTTTTAATTTGACCAATACTTAATCAGGTAAGTTAGAAAGAATAATCCTTGTCAAATGACCCGGCCAATTGATTTAATTGCAAGAGGACAAAACAACACCAAGAATCAAATAAGCAATGTAACAAATCCAAATGAACAAGAACAAAAAAAATAATGAATTACTAAATACAACTCATACTGATTTGATCCATTCTGCAGGTAAACTGTTTTTAAAAGAATCCTTTGCGATTAGTTCTAGTCATTGCCAGCCAAATGCAATTAATGATAACTAAAGAAAGTGTAGGTTTTGGGAATGACCAGGGTGAAATATCTACAAGACACCAGGTTACGATTAGAATAACAGATGTAAAGAATTGAGCTGAAATAGGGGGGGATTTCACCTATAAATAATTGGTATCAGTGAGTCATGCGTTATGTATGTAGAGAGAGCCAGTTAACGGGAGCGTAAAGGTCACTGTGATAAGTGCTAGTATGACCATACAAAATGACAGGTAAGTTGGCTACAGCAAAAAACACTGCTAGTACCTAGCAACCAGGCTATTATAAAAGGCTATTAAACTATGCATGTGAATTAAATCTCCCACGGCCTATTTTTCCATAGAAAAATCGAAAATGATTACTTAATAAAGATCTGTAACACACTTCTGTGATTCTGTTTAGAACGTCATCTAGAAAGAAATACATGTTGCACACACTTATTGAGATGGAAAAAGCTATCACTGCAGTCAAAAAGGCTGTGCCATGAAACACAGAACTACCAATATTCAAACCTGATTAGGTCCACCAGCTGCCGTGACATAGTACATATTGTTGTCTATGTTGCTTGCCCAAATAAAATTGAATTAATCAGAGGGCCCATTAACCAGCCCACATATTAGACTAGAGATGAATCACCCCCACTGGCCATTTAGTTGCTGTGTAAGAATAACTAACACCTAATTAAGTTTGGTTTGAGACAAGTATAGTGCTTCTCCAAAAGAGTATCATTATTAAAGACAGAGACAGGACAGGTCTAATTGCATAGGTGAATTACCTTATTTTTTCATGAAGAGTTATATTGTTACTGTTGATCTTATTTTAATCAAGCTCCATAAAATGACATGGACAAAGTTGAATAGGTCCCGGCTCCGTAGAGAGGTCTCTTACTGTTCTGATGCCAAACTGCAACAATCTGTTTTTGCTAAGCCAGTGTGCATAATCTGATTCACTGCTTAGAGCATGCTCCATACAAATGGGGTAAGCTTTTTACGTAATATTTTGGCTCGATAGAATGTGAGAGTGGGCCTTGTATAGAATAAGCTGTGAACAAATACCCTCCTTGGGCAATGATGGACATATTCCACAAAGCACATCTTTTTTTACTCTGTATCACGGGTGGGCTTTCATGTTCTTTCCTCCTATTTGCCTTGCAGAAATATCCACAATGACCTACTTCTGTACACTTTGATGGAGTGGGTACAGTACATTACTGTCCCTGCGGATTATAGGGTAGGAGGACAGTATTTAAGTCTGTTGTTAAAATGGCAAATCACTTTTTCAGTCAATGCCCTCAGATCTCAAAGGTTGAAGGAAATTGTGTAATGTGTTTGTAAAACACGTTTTCCATCAAATCCCGACGTTAGTTTTTTCCCCTCTTTGTCCGTGTTGGGTCTGAGGAACTGCAGATGCTCTGTGGTTGATTTGTTTTTGCTTTGATTGTAATTAATTATGCTGAATGAATTGAACCAGTAATTACAAAGAACTATTCTTCGCCTGTGCAGAACAATGGAGTCGTTAATTATATTTGCACACTTAGTATGCTCATGAGTTGCAGGGTGGGCTGGCTGGAAAATGAGACTGTCTATAAGACTTCCACAAGACTCCTTGTGACATCCTGCAGTCAAAACAATGATCGTTAGATATAATGACGTGCTGTGGATTGGGATCACTTGTGCTCATCTGGCGGTGTTTGCCGTGAATCTAAAACAGGTGTCTTTCTGAAGGGCTCTTGAGAGTTACTGAGGACTCTTGTGCTCAGTACTGTGTCATCCAATTCGTTAAACAACAACATGGCAGCCGTTCT
The DNA here is from genome assembly GCA_016801125.1 of Novumbra hubbsi. Classification (NCBI taxonomy): domain Eukaryota; kingdom Metazoa; phylum Chordata; class Actinopteri; order Esociformes; family Umbridae; genus Novumbra; species Novumbra hubbsi. Next base: position 2,477 of record JACXGK010011434.1, read on the forward strand.
ACAAAACAATTCTGTCATATAATCGCAAACGGTCCTTTTCATTCGGCCCTGTATGCTCAGTTGTCCTGTTTGGCTGACAGCCAAAACAGCCATGTCTTGCTGACCTTTCCGAACAGGCAGATATGTAAGACACTTTCTGCCGTATATTGTACCATGGAATTCATTACTAAACAGATAAATGACGGTTCACTGTCGTGTCCAAAAAGGACTATAACACCGCTCTGTGACGTGATGTAAGGCACATGAGTCGTCACTACATGATGAAAACAGTGAAGGTCAATGTTTATATGCATGCCTGGTGGCCCCTCCCCCTGGTGGCCCCTCCCCCTGGTGCCCCCTTCCCCTGGTGCCCCCTTCCCCTGGTGCCCCCTCCCCCTGGTGGCCCCTCCCCCTGGTGGCCCCTCCCCCTGGTGCCCCCTCCCCCTGGTGGCCCCTCCCCCTGGGCGAATGACTGTCACATAAAACACAGAGGTTAATGAAAAAAGCCTCAGACAGATTTGACATGTAACTGGGGCAGCGGGTAAGAATGCTACCTGATACCGGGGCCAAGGCCCACATCTGTCAGCTTGACGCAACGCTAAATGATTAGTGGTGCCTTTTAGTGAATCTGTAACCTGGGCGGCAGTCACCGTGCTCAGGTCTGGTTTTAATCTACAAGGTCTCCGTGGAGGCTTATATTTAAGTGGATGGTTGGTGGGAGTTGAATCTCTTTATATGAACTAATACCATCAAACCCAGATTAACCACTTATCAGGGATCTCCACGAGGGATATGATAACCAAACCTTTGGTGTCCATGATAGCTTTGTTTGGAGCAGACAGAAAATAAATATATGTCTTTGTGTGTGTTTTGGTAGGCTACACCCATACACAGTAAATTCATCCATCTATTTATTGAAATATTAAACACACAAACAGAAATTAAAAATAATACAAATCTTCTAAAAAACAGAACAGAACAAGTCAAACATTACCCTCTCCTCGTAGCCGGAAATGATCCATTGCTCATGAATGAGAGCTTTAAGTGCGTAGTTCCTACTCTCATCTTGCCATGATGTTAGCTCTTGATGGTGAGTTAACATACTGAAATGCATCTTACCAAAAAGTATATTTGTTTGAGGTGGAGCACATTTTGAAGCACCCATCTGACAGGAAAGTACTAATGTTTTCAAATGCATAATATAAATAAAAACAACTGTAATTGTTTTTGTGGGAGGTCACAGGTTTCAAAATGAATGCAGACAAAGGCTTCCTCTATTTCTAGAAACCTTATTATAGACTGTGCTATGTATAATGTGTTGATAATAATACAGTTATATAACATGGAAGTTAGCTTCCGTGCCAATTCAACTCCTTCCCAGATAGTAATGCTTTGTTGCAATCTTCGTTTCCTCTCTCCCTTTACTCTCTCCTCTTCTATTTTGTTATTTCTCCCTTCTACCAACTCCTTTTCCTTCTTGTTTCCTGAGTACTGCCTCCTCAACCCTACTCTCCTCTCTTTCCATGTCTTTCAACTACCTCTAACCCTTGTCAACATGGCCAGCCCAACTTTGCTTCTGACACTGTGAACCACCAGATCTTCCTCTCCACGCTGTCAGAGCCAAGGGTCTTAGGTTCTGCCCACTCTTGGTTTTAAACCCTCCAACCCAAGCCATGCTTTCCGATCTGCCACGTCATTTGGCTAACAAACCTCCACAACAAACCAAAACTCTTCTCTGTGGTACCTCAATGATGGAACAAACTTCTGCTTGAAGCCAGGACAGCAGAGTCTCTGCCAATTTTCCAGAAAGTGGCTGAAGAACTCATTGAGTATCTTAATTAACTTGTTTATCCCCCCACCACTCCAGAAAAAAAGGCACTTAACTTAGATTTATCTGGCACTTATTATGATTGTCAGATGTTTGTTTGACTCATTAAGAGAAATGCACTTTTTGTAAATCGCTCTGGATTATCGGCTAAATGACAAAAAAGTAAAATGTATCTGGCAATGGGATTATGTATTTGATATAGCAAACCTGAATTATTTTGCATGTGCAGCATATAGACTTTCAAGAACTCTGTGTGATGAACCTCCAAAATGAAAATACACCAGTGCCCTTTTCCAGGAATCAAGCTTTTTGTTAAATTACAGAAATCTTTGTGTCTTTTGTAGAATTCAAACTACTTCCCCCGAGTCCTGAATCAGAGAATGTCAACACGGTCAACTATTTCCAAAGTAAACGCCTTTATTACAGATATATCTGGAGATCGTTCCCCAAAATACAGCTAGGAAGATCTGAAGTCCGTTCACATCGGACACATTTTATGTAGCCTATTCCCCCCTCAGTCATTGTATCGAAATTGCAGAGCGCGCTTCCTTAGTGGGCGTGTCCCGTCCTGCAGCCCCCATCTCCATCCGTGGGGCCCTCTGATGGCCTCGGAGGCCGACGAAGAAGACAGTTGAGGGGGTAGGCTGGCGCCAGTAGATCTGACCATGGCTAGCTCGTTTCCATCCTCCTCCTTGTCTGCATCTGTGGGTCCAGCTAAAAAAGGCCATAAACCTGTCTTCCTATACATGCTATGTCCTTGCCTCTAATCTCTTGACTTATAGTCCTACCTCTGGAATGTACTTATTAATATTTACGACCCCCAGCTGGCTAATTTCAGAGTATACGCCCTACTGGCACAGTTTGCTTCTAATAGCACACACACATCTGATATCTAATCTTAACTAAAATAATCCACACTTTGTTAAGATTTCCTTGTGTATATCTCCTTATCTCTAATAAGTGCTAAATTTAAGCTTTGATTGCCAATGGTAGGTTCATCATCCTCAAAGGATAAGGATTTCGATTTCATCTGAAAATGTAATGGAAAATGTATTATTGGGTCGTATTACACTTCATGGTCTCTTTAGTAAGTTCCTCTTTTGTATATTTTTTATTGAGTGACGTGGGAGAGAGAATACATGTTCATGCTCAATAAAATCTACCACAGTTTGAGGACCATGAGGTTCACAATAGCTAGAGTTAGTCTTGTTGATATCCATTGAATAAGAACATTTTCTCAATTATTTAAGTTAATTTTATCTGGGGTGACTGAATAAGATGAAAGCTACCATGAGAGCTTTTAACTGACATTGGAGACAGTGCTGAATACAGATAATGAATGTAACTAAGTCAAGTTCCACTGGCCTGTACATGTCTGAGGTAACTTTATGCCAGTAATATAAATTGATCACAGAATAAATGAGAACAAGTCGCAAGGACTGAAATGTGCTGAACATCCTAAGTGAAAGAAGGAGATACCGTACATCTATTTAATATGAGTTTGGATTGCAGGGCCGTAGGGAAAAGTGTGTGGAGATGCCTTATGTATGTATACCAAAGAGGTGTTTGCATTTTAACAATGGTGCACCACTATTACATTACTTTAGTTGAATAATATTTGAGCACATCGACTGAATTCCATTTGAATTATGTGTTACAGAACGCAATGGGGTAGATTACAGAAGTGTCTTTCCTCTAATCCCCATTAAAACAATTATTGTGTTCATAATTGAAATGGAGAACATGTATTGCCTTATCTGAGTTTTGGCATTTTTGTATTTAGTCATTCTAAGAATCAAAAGAACACTGTGAGAGAAATGACATGTTCACTTAGCTGTAGACTATTATTAGCATTAGGTAGGTTATATAATGGAGCAAGAATTCAAATCTGCAAAACCTGGTTTTAAAGAGACAACTTTTAGGTTAAGTTAGCCACAAGAGTTACATGTTAGGTGTGATATCCCTCCCTGTGATTGAACATCTTTGGTTATAGTCTCTGCACACACCGACGAATTGGGTGAAAATTTAATCTGCATGTTAACAACGGACCCATCAAATGATCTTAGCTGCAAGCTTGCCGTTTCCTGTTGTCAATGCGTTACACTATTCAACAGTTCACAGCTCAATGTGACAGCGTTCACAGCTCAATGTGACAGCGTTCACAGCTCAATGTGACAGCGTATGGACAGCAGACCTATGTAGCATGTGGCGTGGATGCATCACCCTCACAATAGCCATTTGCATTCAAATGAACTGTAGAAAAAAACACAGTCACCTAGACATGACATCACCATTACCGATTCATTCTTCAAATGGAAGTGTTTACCAAATGGTTGGCCGCAAATTCTGTATCTTTCCTTAAAGACATAAATCAATAGTGCATATCGGACGCTATGAATATTCTTTCATTTTAAATGTTCCGCTACCAAACCCCTTTAGTCCATCAATACACCCACTTTTCTCTCCCTCTCGCTGTCCTCTGTTGCTGACATACTGTATTTGAGTGGTGGTGATGTGTCAGTAGATCTCCTGGGTTACTCTGAGGTTGGCCACACGCATGAATATTTCAGCTGTCTTGTTACTAGCCACACTCACACAGAAAAAGCCCATCCTAGGGAGGCTTTCAATAGCCCACCGGCCACATCTGCTCACATCGCTCCCCACTGTACCTCTCCCTTTCCGTACCTCACCACCTCAAAATCAGTCCCCCCCTACCATTTCACTTCCTATGACTCACTCTCAACCTCTATGCGTTTTGCTGCAGTTCAGCTGCCACAGTAGAAGGTTGTATCTTCAGTGTCATGTAATATGGAAGAGCCTGTCAGTGGGTTTTATACTTAGCTGTGCGGGAACAAAGCCTCTGTGAGACTTGTCGATTTCCAAAGTAAATTATTTTAAAATGTACAATGTCCAGATAAATCCAAACTAATCCTAGCATTTGGCATAGGAAATAGAAACGTTGAAAGCATTGGGGTAAAGGGTAGTCAGGTGAGTTGGGCCAGTAATCGAAAGGTTGCTGCTTTTAATCATAAAGCCACCAAGGTGAGCAGACCAACCCTAACCCCCCCACTGACCCACAACAGTTCTAGGCCAAGGACAATCTTCTCCAGACTAACCCTAACCCCCCCATTGACCCACAACAGTTCTAGGCCAAGGACAATCTTCTCCAGACTAACCCTAACCCCCCCACTGACCCACAACAGTTCTAGGCCAAGGACAATCTTCTCCAGACTAACCCTAACCCCCCCATTGACCCACAACAGTTCTAGGCCAAGGACAATCTTCTCCAGACTAACCCTAACCCCCCATTGACCCACAACAGTTCTAGGCCAAGGACAATCTTCTCCAGACTAACCCTAACCCCCCCATTGACCCACAACAGTTCTAGGCCAAGGACAATCTTCTCCAGACTAACCCTAACCCCCCCATTGACCCACAACAGTTCTAGGCCAAGGACAATCTTCTCCAGACTAACCCCTCCATTGACCCAGAACAGTTCTTGAGACCTTGGGCCAAGGACAAGCGGGATAATCAGCGTTCAGCTCTTACCCACCTTGTGATGAACTTGGCTTGGAATCCTTTTATGAGGTCTGGTTTATAAATTAATGTCTTGGAGTTCAAATGTGCACAATTAACATGGTTAGTGGGGGGCTGTCTGGAGGCAGCCTTTTGATGGCCTCCCATAGGACAGAAGATAAAAGAACAGTCTGCTGGCTAGCAACACTGCTGCTTTTCCCCTTTACATATTTAGCGGGGTCCTATACAAAGTATTATGGACTAACAGTTTACAGAAAAGTGTATAGTGAGGAGAAAGAGTGCCCTCCAAAATGATTGGACCCCTTAATGTAGATGAGCAAAAAAAGGCTATGAAAACACTGTCGTCTATCTGCTAGGTTTTAAACTCATAATATGAGAGAAATCTTACCTTTAATTTAGATAAAACAACAACCTTGTTAGCCTCCTTGCAGAGGTCGATCCATGTATCCTAACCAAATCCGTGGAGCCTTAGGAACCAAAACCGTGCCACAACATCACATATCTGCCACCATAGTTCACTGTGGGGATTTGTTTATTGCGCCAATCATTTTTACTATTTAAGTCCAATCAAAGTTTCCAGGATTTTAATGACAGTAGAGATTCTCATCTGGCAAGATTTTATAAAAACATCTTATTGTAGTGTATGAGACTTGTTGACCCCAAGAATTAACAAACTCAGCAGTAATCTTGGGAGATTTTTGTTGCCACTTCAGATAGATATTCTCAGACATGTAGCCATTTCTTTATATAGGATTTGCTTAATTTATGAAGGTCACCAATAATTTCTTCTTTCATTTGTGTGTTGTTTGACCTTCTCTGTGTTGGCAAAAGAGGGAGTTTGGCATTTATGTCACCTCATATTGTATCCCCAATTACTACTTGAGTTGTTAATGACTCCAATGAACATGAAGAATGTGGGTAGACGCTTCTATTTTATTTGGTTCATAAAAATTCCAAATAATTGTGAAAAGAAATAGTTAAAATTTTACATCAACTAAAGGTTTAATTTCTGGGTAAAATCATGCTGATAAACAACAATAGTGTGTTTGGTTCAGTTTTACCAAAGGCACCATGATCATGGATGTATGTAGATAGCAGGATGAGAAATACCTCTAGGGACTTTAGACCTGAATACTTGGTATTAATTAGAAGGTTAAGCCACAGTCAATATCACTGTTTATACACTGTGGGTTGCCATGTTTTGTTGTTCACCTCCACCGTCCCCAGACATCTTACTAGGAATGGACAATTTCCTCCAATAAATGAACTAATTCTGTCTGCCTGTTTCTCTCTTTTTATCTTCCCATGGTCTCTCTCACATTCTCTCCCTCTCAGACAAACAAGGCCGTGTCTAAGGGGGACTTCCACTTAGCCAGCTCTAGCTCCAGACGAGCCCTCTTCTTGGCAGTGCTGTCAATCACCATTGGAACAGGCATATATGTGGGCGTGGCTGTAGCGCTCATTGCATACCTCTCCAAGAACCACCACTTGTAGTCCCACGTCCCTTGCCCCACCCCGTCCCGCCCCGCCCCGCCGTACCAGAGGAATGACTGAGGTGGAGGGTGTGGTTCTCTGGGCTGCAGTGGAACATGGGCCTGCAGACTGCAGGACTATCGCGAGAGACAGAACCTTACCACATGGATGACCCAGAGGGTGGGAGGTAACTTCAAAGGGACATGATGTAGAACAGAATATTGTAACAGTCGAGTTGTTTATTTGACTTTGAGAAACAGATACTGGAAAGATTGGTCATTTGTTTCATACACAGGTTTTTTGTCTTCTTCGAGGTGCATTCTTTGATGTTAAAACACCATATTTGTGAGACATGTTACATGCAAGTTGTAATGTCGTACAAATGTATTACAGTAAAAAAGCACCACTTTCACAACTACTGGTGAAAATGACACAAAGGGAGAGCATCTATACAATGTTAAACAATTGTGTGCGCGTTCTACCAAGCCAACACATGGCCTTTGACAGATCAGAATAACATGCACTATATATTGTACTAAGGGCATACTTTACATTTACGGTGGCATGTTCTCTGCTGGATTCCCAGCCAGTGGTGCAATGGGCTGCATTATATTCAGCCACATTTACTACAAAATCAGTCACGTTTGGCAGCTCCTGTTAGTTGTAAAGAGGCGGGATTAAAGGGCTGTTGATAAAGCTGTCAGTCATCCATACATTCAGCCCGTATACATTCATTCTACATCTCAGTGAATTGATCAGCGGATGACACCTATTAGACTTACTGCAGCTCACTGACATTAGGGCCCATTTCTCGGTGAGTAATACAACTCCAAAAGGGAAGGTGAAAGTCTGTTTGTACAGTAACGTGCAACCACGCCGGCGATTCTGTTATCCAAAAGGAAGAACGGATGTGTCCTCACAGCACAAGTTATTTTGAACATTCACCAGAAGCGTCAAGTCTTCGCAGTTAACGTTCGACGACGCGCTTTGGTGTTTCGTACGGAAGAAGTGCACAGATGGCGGCTCTCTGGCAAAACCTGCTTATTACCCAGAGATGCCTCTCCATGTTGAATGGCACAAGTCAATAAGGAAGGGGAAGTGGCCTTGAAGGCAGAAGCCATGCTGTAAATACTTCTGTATGCATTTTGTTTATACATAAACCGGAATAGGAGTGATTCATGCCTATCTGCAATACTTTTTTTTGCAATATTATTTATCTTCCTGCTGTACACTGCTACCATGTCAAAACTGTCGATGTTTCGGAGAGTCATTGGAGAGTCATTGGAGAGTCAGTGTTTGACATGATGGGGCTTGCAAATTAAATGTAGTATTTCCATTGAAATAATGTCTGATGTTGCCTGCGGTTTCACAATTTGACTTGGTTTTGTTCAGGTGCAACTTTCTTTACGTGACTGTCATTTCTTTCATGCACGTTAGCATCACTTATTACAGCATGTTATCATACGGAAATATTATTCAGCATAAATATATTGATATTTTTCAGGAGTGTTCACTTTATTTAGTTTGAATTAGAAGAGATGGACAGGCAGCTGACCAGAGAGAAGAGGGGATACTGGGACTTAACTCTAGGGTTCCTGATAGGGTGCCCTCTGCCACTGAATAAGAACATGTCAATATAGTAACATAATGAAGTGATGAACCAGTGATGTGGTAAAAATGTATGTCTTACAGGTTGGTCAAGCAAAGTATCAATCGCAGAAAAACTTTCTGCATAAATGCTCATAAAAGAGTCAGCATTGACCTGGTGTACATTATGGACCCTTATGGACCATTCTCAAGCATCAGGTTTCCCTACTCAGTCCCCTAACTCCTCGACCAAAACACAAATCTCTCTTCCATTAACCACTTGCACCTCTGAATGACTAATCACCTGCACCTCTGAATGACTAATCACCTCCACATACTCTGTCATTGCAGCAGAAATTTCTCACTGCCTGTCAGAAATATTAAGTTGCCAGGCTTCTGACACTCCTCTGCCACCACCAGAGTGGTATGAGAGTAGTGAGACCCTATGGATCAAAGGGAGGGTTGTTTTCTCTAATGAATGGGACTGTCATTCAGCTATGCCCAGATGTCAGGCGGTGGTAATTAACGTGGCTTTAAGTGCATGCCAAGACTTCTGTGTCTCCAGCTGAACTTCAAGGTGCGAAAAACACTTGAAAATAGGCCAAAGATATTTGAAGAAGAGCTTGCAGAGGCAAAGGTATTTTGGGAAATCGTTTTGGGGGATGGAGCAAGCAAATATTTAAATATACCAGAGTTATTGCAAGAGAAAGGTGTAGAGAAGGAAAAGGAACAGGCCAATTAACCCAAATATACTGATAAAGTGGACAAGATGTTTTTCAAGACAAACATTGGAATGTTGGACAAGCCGAGAAAGTCACCCTACCTGAATCCATCTGAGCATGTGTTTCACCTGCGGAAGGCCAGACTGCAGGAAAAAAGGGCATCCAAACCAATTGTAACTAAATACGGCTGGCCGAACATCCCAAGAGAAGACAACATCTGGTGATGTCTATGGGCCATCGAATGCTAAGGATTTGCAACCAAGCACTAAATACGAGTACTTTATTTAAGATTACGTTCATTCATCCAATTACTTTTGGTCCCCTACAGTTGGGGTGTAATTCCTACAGGGTTGACAGTTGGATGTAAATCCTCTCAAATTAAAGTTCACTTAAACGTTTTATTCATTGCTTCAGTTTAAATCCAATGTGCTGGAGTACAGAGGCAAAACAACAAACATGTTGGCCTGCTGGACTGACTCAGGGTTACCATTCAAGAGTACTGGTTCTTACCAGTTTAACATTTTCAAAGATTTGGTGGACTGCTCATAGCATGTAAAATACATAAAATAGTAATAAAAACCTGATTTGAATATACAACATAAAAGGTTGTAGCTGTGGGACTGAAACTTCTCCGTAATTATAATCCATAAACTTATAAAATGCCGACGGTGTTTCACATGAGTTTAAACTGATGCAATGCTTCATACCAGTGCTAACTAACAATGAGTCAAGGTATTTACAAATACTGTATGTAAAAATAACATTTTAGCATGAAACGCTTTCTATTTTTACACATTTTATTTTACTCTGTTGATGTGGTGTTGTTTTACATGATTTGTGCCACACTGGTAGTAGTTATGATACAGTATTGTAGTTGGAAGAGTTGGAAGTTATGTACAGTTTATCCGGAAAGTATTCACAGCGCTTCACTTTTTCCACAGTTTGTTGTTACAGCCATATTCTTAAATTGATTAATTACATTTTGTTCCTTAAAATTCTACACACAATACCCCGTAATGATAACGTTTTTTTACATTTTTGCAAATTTATAAAAAATGTAATACAAACAAATCACATGTACATAAGTATTCACAACCTTGTGGTCATCCTTTTCCCACTGAGATGTTTCTACAATTTGATTGGAGTCCACCTGTGGTAAATTCGGTTGATTGGACATAATTTGGAAAGGCACACACCTGTCTATATAAGTTCCCAGAGTTGACAGTGCATGTCAGAGCACAAACCAAGCCATGAAGTCCAAGGAATTGTCTGTAGATTTCCGAGACAGGATTGTATCGAGGCATAGATCTGGGGAAGGGTACAGAAACATTTCTGCAGCATTGAAGGTCCCAATGAGCACAGTGGCCTCTGCAAATGTAAGAAGTTTGGAACCACCAGAACTCTTCCTAGAGTTGGCCACCCGGCCAAACTGGATGATCAGGGAGAAGGGCCTTAGTCCTGGAGGTGACCAAGAACCCAGTGGTCTCTCTGACAGAGCTCCAGCATTGCTCTGTAAAGAGAGGAGAACCTTCCGGAAAGACAACCATCTCTGCAGCACTCCACCAATCAGGCCTGTATGGTAGTGTGGCCACAAAAGCCACTCCTCAGTAAAAGGCACATGGCAGCCCACCTGGAGTTTGCCAAAAGGCACCTGAAGGATCTCAGACCATGAAAACAAACTTCTCTGGTCTGATGAAACAAAGATTGAACTCTTTGGCCTGAATGCAAAGTGTCATGTCTGGAGGAAATAAGGCACCACTCTGTACCTGGCCAATACCATCCCTACAGTGAAACAAGGTGGGGGTAGCATCATGTTGATAGGATGCTTTTCAGCTGCAAGAACGGGGAGACTAGTCAGGATTGAGGGAAAGATGAATGCAGCAATGTACAGAGACATCCTTGATGGAAACCTGCTCCAGAGCGCTATGGACCTCAGACTGAGGCGAAGGTTAACCTTCCAACAGGACAACTACCCAAAGCACACAGCCAAGATAACAAAGGAGTGGCTTCAGGACAACTCTGGGAATGTCCTTGAGTGGCCCAGCCAGAGCCCAGACTTTAACCCAAATAAACATATCTGGAGAGATCAGAAAATGGCTGTGCACCGACACTCTCCATCCAACCTGATGGAGCTTGAGAGGAGCTGCCCAAAAATAATTGTGCCAAACTTGTGGCATTATACTCAAAAAGACATGAGGCTGTAATTGCTGCCAAATGTGTTTCAATAAGTATTAAGCAAAGGCTGTGAATACTTATGTACATGTTTATATTTTTCTTATTATTTTTTGAAAATTAATAAAAAATACAAAACACAATTCTTTCAGAATATATAGGGAATAAATGATTTCAATCCTTTTTGTTATAAGGCTGTAACATAACAAAATGTGGAAAAAGCGAAGTGCTGTGAATACTTTTTGGATGCACTGTAACTGCTGACTATATGCTTTTTCATTAAATGGGTTATTTTTCCCTGAACCTTATGGTCTTTTCCAAAGAATGGGCTGGACAGTATATGTAGACAGAGAGAAAGATAATAAAAACATGTATTTATATAAATTATTTTTATAATTATAATCTTGCATTTTGCCATCACAGAGGTACTCACAGCTACTTTGTAATTCGAGTAGAGATGACATTTAAGATGTATTGACAACACTGGGACAATTAATACAATCCCTCATTATTAGGCTGAGGGCACCTTACCAGAAAAAAACCTCCATCAAGTAACTACCAGTGTCAAAAGATGCCACTGGGGAGGAAGCAGCATATCTGCTGCTAACAGCTGTCTGCAATGAGCTGGCCAGTGAACCCACAGCCCTTTTAAATAAGGGTTAAACGAAGGAGGGTTGTGAAGGATGGGTAATTAGCATAATGCACAGTAGCCTCCCCTATGAATATGTTAATTAGAAGGACATCTGATCTGAAAAGCAGAGAGGAATCTAGTGTAGTTAATATGCTTCACTTTCACCAGTATCCTCTATAAGCATTGATTATATTTATTTGGGACCATCCTCAACTACCCCTAATGTTAATTTTGTCATATCACATCATTGTCATTCTTCCCTTATCACAATTGGCAGGGTAAGATGACTATGGTACAATGGCTGAAGGAAGTAACTCAAAATTAATTAACACAACACCACAACATGACTAATATTCCCATGTCACATTTATTATTATTAATGTGCTCAGTTTTTATGTTGGAAAGGGTAAAACCTGTGCATCTTATTTTTCTATGAGTTATGTTGCATTTTGCAAAAGAAAGATGTTGGTCTACATTACTCTGAGACTCTTTCTAATGTATACACACTTTAGTCCACGTACCTCTGAAACTCTTACTAGCATATACACACTTTAGTCCACGTACCTCTGAAAATCTTCCTAGTATATACACATTTTGGTACACGTACCTCTGAAAATCTTCCTAGTATAAACCCACTTTGGCCCACGTACCACTGGAAATCTTCCTGGTACATACACATTTTGGTCCATGTACCGTATTTTCCGCACTATAAGGCGCACCGGATTATAAGGCGCACCTTCAATGAATGACCAATTTTAGAAAAAATTTCATATATAGGGCGCACCGGATTATAAGGCGCATAATATATTGCAGTCAAAAGTTTGACTGGGTTTGCGTTATGCATCCACTAGATGTGCTAAAGGGAATGTCAACAAAACCGTCAGATAAAGTCAAACTTTATTAAGCGTTCTGACAACTCCGTTCACTCCCATGGTAACGTAGTTCAAACGTTAATGTGCATATTAATATTATCTCCCAGCCTTGCTCACTCTTCTCCCAAACGTGGAGAGGAACTTTTCCCAAATTCAGTAAACACGTAGTAAAAGAAACAGTCTGATACCACTAAATCAAACGTTAGTGCATAACTCAGGGGAACTTTTCCCTAATTCAGTAAACACGTACCGTAGTAAAAGAAACGTTAGTGCATACTGTAGGAACTAAAGTTTCCCCCCGGGTTGCAAATCAGAGAATGTCCACGCCGTTTCAAGTCTTCCCAAATCATACACCTTTATTACGAATGCGCACCCGGAGATCTGTCTCGCCGGACATGTAGATCTAAAGTCCGTTCACATCGGACCCCTTTTTATGTAGCCACACACACACAGTCCATGCATGGAATTTGCTAGGCGGACACACACACAATTGCATAGACGTTTTCTGCGCGTGCTTCTGGAGTGTCCGTCTCGTGGGCAGCCCCCAGCCCTGGGGTGAACCATCTGGTGACCTCTTCCAAGGGAGATGAGAATGGTGTTGATGTGTCCGGCGCCAGGAAGTCTGCCGGACCCTTCTGGCCAGTCCCCCTCCTCTCCTTTTCCTGGGTCACTTGATCAGTCCCATGTGTGGTGGTCAGCCTAAAAGTTAATCTATAGGTTTTTAGATAAACAGTGTCCTTTGTCTTATCCTCCTAACTTCCTGACCCCCCTCCCCCTTATGGAATGTCCCAAGTAACCTAT
>JACXGK010011435.1:0-16049 GCA_016801125.1 Novumbra hubbsi
CCATGGCTCATGACATATTCCTGGCTTACTTGGGCTTCTATTCCCTGATTGCGTTGTTACCATGGCTCATGACATATTCCTGGCTTACTTGGGCTTCTATTCCCTGATTGCGTTGTTACCATGGCTCATGACATATTCCTGGCTTACTTGGGCTTCTATTCCCTGATTGCGTTGTTACCATGGCTCATGACATATTCCTAGTGGTAAATTCAGCCAAAACACTTTTGAAATCTGCCGTATAATGTTCATGGGACCCTGATTTATTCCACTGCACATCTGCGTTTTACTATTTAGTTGAAAAAGGGAGCCAAGTCAATAAAAGTGTATTAACGTTTCTGTTCTTTTTCCTGTTGTGAAAATGTCCTTTGTGCAACAGTGTGTGTCTGTAGTTGAGTCTTATTGTGTGGGTGTCCTACGGCTATGAATCCAGAGGATAAATCCTCCATGGAGCACATTTGGTTTGTTCAGACGAGTCCTCTTTTATCAGTGACTGAGGTGTTCCCACTTTTCTCTGAGAGTCGCCTGACACCACTCTTGGTGCTGACTTCCTGGTTGTGTTCTGGCCACAGATCTATCCTGACCCAGAGCTGGAACAGCAGATCCTGGCTCTGCCCATCCGCTGCATTCACAGTGAGGAGGGCTGTCGCTGGACCGGACAGATGAAGCAGCTGCAGGTCTGTGGCCTGCTTGGCCTTCTAACCTTTACATGTGGTTGTCAAGTGTTTCCTTGCCTTTACCCTCCCATTGCTTCTCCTGTCTAAATGCGCTGAGCTGAAGCAAGGAGAGCGTGGTTCTCTTTCCCTGTCTGTCTGCTGACGCCGTCCTGTCTGTTTCTCCGTCTCCCCGCGTTTTCCTCAGGGCCACTTTTCCACCTGCGCCTTCAACGTGATCCCCTGCCCCAACCGCTGCTCCCTGAAGCTGACACGCCGCGACCTCCCCGACCACCTGCAACACGACTGTCCCAAGCGCAAGGTCAAGTGTGAGTTCTGTGGCAGCGAATTCACGGGGGAGGCCTACGAGGTAAGCCACCGCAAAACGGAAACGTGTATTTATCAGCCCTTTCTTGGAAACTGAGTAGCACTGGGAGGTTAGCCTGGTGTCAGCCGCGTGTTTTCCTGCGTGAATGGCAGTCTTTATGGTGTGCGTTCCTCAACCTCAGTGTATGTAGAAGGTGCTCTTTTCCAGCGATGGCAGTACGTTTGGAAATAACACGGCCGTTGATTTGTGTGGAGAGAGCAGAACTGTGAACCTTTTATACTGTAGGTGTGTTTCTACATCCAGGAAAAACAGCGTCCCAGGGTTTCTCTCACTTACACCTTTTGTAACTTTTTACAGTCTGTTCCGAACACAGGCCTGCTGTGTGCCTTCCCACCTCATAACCCAATAACAAATATGGCTCCAGTTTTTATGAGATGATTATTTGTTTGTTTGCGGGAAAAGGTCATAAAATGGCCGCGCACCCAGAAACTGTTTACATGTATTTGCATCTGGACCAGTGCGATGAACTCGGCTGAACACTCGGCACGTTGTTTGGTTGGCGGTGACGCGGTCTCTCCCTCCACAGAACCACCAGGGCGTCTGTCCACAGGAGAGTGTGTACTGCGAGAACAAGTGTGGCGCCCGTATGATGCGCAGGCTCCTGTCCCAGCACGGTCAGGCCGAGTGTCCCAAACGCACGCAGCCGTGCAAGTACTGTGGCAAGGAGTTTGTCTTCGACACCATCCAGGTCAGTCCACCACACACACCCCGACTCGCTTCTCTGATTCGACCGGGGGCCTGGTACTGGGTCGGTCGAGGAGACGGTATGAAGCTACAGTCGTACGGTTGCTTAATATCCAACTTGATGATGGTCAGTAAAATGCAGCCTCCACAGTGAAGAAGCAGGTAACTGCCCATATATTTCCGATAGGATGGAGAACCTTTTGATAGTGCGGAGTTATAAGACATGTTCAGTGCAGCCATCCGAACCTTGTTGAAGAGCAAGAGCATTTGATGGCCCTGCTTTAGGATGGGTTGACCCCTTCAAGTCATTTCTTTATGCATTTTATGTCTCACCTTGACTTTCATGGGTAGATCAACTTTCCCATCAAAGTATCTTTCAAGCTGACCAGATATCTAGAGAAGGTAGTGCCCAAGCTCTCTGAGCTGTGAGAAGTCAAAGGTTTAAGTGTTTCAATTTAATTCCAAGGGTTTCTTATGTGTTTCTTTCCCATTTGACTCTGTGATGAAGGAACAGTGCAGTCTCAGTCGTGGATGAAGGAGGCCTCTCAAATTCTCAGGCTTTGTTGAGTGTTGTGGCACCGGGCCCACGGTTGCATGAACACTGGCTTTCATGGGTCCCTTTGCTCCCAGCCAGCTGCTATGTGCCCACTGCTGTTTGTGCTGGCAGTGCCCACCTCCGTCAGCACCTGTTTCTGTGCACATCCTGTCCGTAGGCCTGGCAGCCAGACTGCCACTCACACACTGCTGCCCTCTCATCTGCCCACACTTCAGTCACGACATCTTCCTTCCTATGATGCACAGCTCTCATTCGGAAAATAAATTGCACATACGCTGGTTAGCCCTGCAAAGTGCCTTGTGTTGTGTTGTCAATGCTGTTTTTTGGTGGCAAAGTGAATATTCATTGTATACATCCAAATTGGTGGCTGGATTGTTTGTTTAAAAAGTCAAATAAAGACCAAATTCCTGTTTGTGGTCTACAGAACCATCAGTACCACTGCCCTCGGTTTCCAGTTGCATGTCCAAACCAGTGTGGCACCCCAAACATCGCCCGGGAGGACTTGGCCAATCACGTGAAGGAGAACTGTGGCAGTGCCCTTGTCCTCTGCCCCTTTAAAGATGCCGGCTGCAAACACAGGGTCAGTAAAACTTCTGTGTCCCAAATGGCCATCTGTTCCCTACATGGTGCACTAGTTTTGACCAGAGCCCTATAGGGAACAAGGGCCCATTTGGGACATAACTTTTGTTTTAGATAATTGCAAGAAGTGTTGTTGTTTTTTTTCATTACTGCCCATTGTTTTATTGTTGTAAGTTTCATTAATTTACCCACTCTCCATCTGGCTTTTTTGTGCATCTTTGTGCCGAACTCCCAGAGTATGAGCAGACAGGCTTCATGCTTTGTGTTGTCAGCTTCTGTCCTTCTGTTTGAAATGTGAGCGAGTTTG
Source organism: Novumbra hubbsi (assembly GCA_016801125.1). NCBI lineage: Eukaryota > Metazoa > Chordata > Actinopteri > Esociformes > Umbridae > Novumbra > Novumbra hubbsi. The sequence continues at coordinate 3,165 of JACXGK010011435.1, forward strand.
AAATGCTCAGTGCATAGCAATGCAGATGGTCTGACAAAATGCATAAACGGCTGTCACCCTGACAGAGTAGGCATCATGCCAGGGTACAACCAAGCATGCAGATGTTCAGTAGTGGAAAGACAACGGTGTTTGGCAGAGCTCCCTGCAGGGCAGTGAAAGCAGACGCCGCATTCACTTACTGTAAGACGTGAGGCAAAGCTCCTCAGTCTGCTGTGCGTCTGTTCAGTTCGGTCTGCCGTGCGTCTCGCTGCTTAGAGAGTACTGTCTAAATGCCCCACTCACGGCTCCAACCAGTGGTCAGTTACCGGGCCACACACGTGACCACCCACCTTGACAGCGTTCGAGCAGGTTGAGCCCACCAGAGCTGCCTCCCAGATGGCCCCATCTGCAACATTATTCTTCAGGGAAGCAAACGGACCGGATAGTCTAACCAGCCTCTGCTCTCTCCTCACAGTGCCCCAAGCTGGCGGTCGGCCGTCACTTGGAGGACACGACCAAGTCCCACTTGACCATGATGTGCAGCCTGGTGGGGCGCCAGCGCCAGGAGATTCTGGAGATGCGGAGGGAGATGGAGGAGCTGTCGGTCAGCAACGACGGAGTGCTCATCTGGAAGCTTAGCGACTACTCCCGTAAACTCCAGGAGGCTAAGCTTCGGAACAACCATGAGTTCTTCAGCCCCCCCTTTTACACCCATCGCTATGGCTACAAGCTGCAGGTGTCGGCGTTTCTCAACGGCAACGGCAGTGGGGAGGGATCGCACCTGTCCATCTACATCCGGGTGCTGCCGGGGGAGTACGACAACCTGCTGGAGTGGCCCTTCTCTTACAAGGTGACCTTCTCCATCCTTGACCAGAGTGACCCATCGCTGTCAAAGCCCCAGCACATCACCGAGACCTTCAACCCTGACCCCAACTGGAAGAACTTCCAGAAGCCCTGCAGCACCCGCAACTCACTGGATGAGAGCACCCTGGGCTTTGGCTACCCCAAGTTCATCTCCCATGAAGAGATCAAGAAGAGGAACTACATCAGGGAGAACTCCATCTTCCTCAAGGCTTCCATAGAGATTCCCCAGAAGATCATGGCCTGAGGGAGAGCTGGATTCGTTTTTTTTGGGACGTGGGGGTGAAAGATGGGCTTAAGGCCGATAAGACGCTTACCTTGTGAACTTGACCACACTTTTCATTTAGACACTGACTGACTGACTGTCCATATCCTTCCAGATACTACTGCAGGGCCTGTTAGTCTGCTGGGTTGGGTTGGAGGACTGGATGGATGAAGCCCCTATATTTAAGTGGAGGATAATTCTGTAGTGTTTGGTCTGCAGATACCGTAACTGAATCCTTTCAAAAATGTCTTCTCAATCTGCAACAAAAAGCCTTGGAAATCAACAGTGCCTAGAGAGTTTAAGTTATTTTACTTTTGTCGTAGCTAATTCTGCAGCACAGATGTAAAGATTAAGAAAGAATAGAGGTATGTTCTCGGGGTGGAAGGCTTCCTTAAGCCTTTGCAAGTAGAAAGAATGTTTGGCTCTGGTTTGAACCTTCCTATTTGATGACGATCGGCCTAAAGAATAGGGCAAAGCTCAGGCTAGTGGAAGAAGCTCATTACACACTCAAGCCCGACTGCCTTTTGTTTACATGTTCTTACAGTGATCCCTGAACAAATGCAGATCTATTGGTTAGAATATTCTACATTGCCGTTAAGCCTATTGTAAGCAAACAATATAACAGCTGTGAATTAAGGGTATTTCTTGTTATCACTCTTCCTTCTCTCTGTCAACAATTTGTCATTTGGTTCATTCTATATTGCTTAGAATAAGGAGATTTAAAGCCCTATACAAAGAACCACAACAATTTGACAAAGGCAGAATTCTAAGCCTCTATAAGGCTCATTTTGTTATGTCCTTGAAAGATAGATAGCGTAGATGGGTTCCTCAACTTTACTTATCAAAGGTGCTAATGTACATTCTTTGTAAGGGTAGAACCAAATCATACCCTAAGTCTTGTGAAGAGGCGATACAGTACATGTGCACTTAAGTTTGAAGAAAAAGCCATGAGCGCAGGACCTGTTTACGTGTCTGGGTCCTGGTAGGTTGGGAAAAGACGTGCGGGAAGACATCAACAGAAGAACCTGGGAAACATGTTTCAATGTGATACTACATGAACACATTTTTGTACTGTAACCTGTATTCTTGAAATCTTCTCCCCTAAAACTGAGGGCTTTTTGCAGTGGTGTAACTGTTAAATGGAACCAAATTTTTTTTATATTTGAAAAATGTGAGCAATTTTTTCTATGTGTTATAGAGAGAACGATATTGGAGTGAAGTAACTGAACAGAGAGGGCTGTGAATTGAAGTGCATTGTTTCTACTCAACCCAGACGGGCTTTTGGGCTGAAAGGTGGTTATGCCTTGGTCCCCCCGTGAGAAAGATGTGTGAATTCCTCTGGACAGGCTGCATCTTAATGGTAATGGCGCTGTTGGTTACCATGGCCACCAGCATGCATCCTCAACTCAACACATGGGCTGACCACGAAGAGCGGCTAAAGAGGAAAGGCCATGTGCAATACACCGATAACAGGCTCCCATCAGAACAGTAACAACCGCACTAGAGGACTTTGATCATGACATGTGAATAATACTGAAAAAAACAATGCGGAAGCACATGTGATTTTTATTCTACATACAAATTCCTGGTTTCTTGCTATAATACCAGCCAATATTTTACAGTGATTTTAGACATGTAAAAGAAAAAGGAAACATTTTGTAAGATAATGTATTTTGCAATGTGTTTTATACAACTTTTTGTTGTAGAGTTAGCGTTGAGTTTGGGAGTATTAAGGACCTTTTTTTAGTTTCGTCTGTTCTGAATTTGAATATTCGTTTGCTTGTTTGTTTTGAATCCCACACATATTCTTTCATAAAAGTATTTATTTTAAGGAGCCATCCCATCATTTTTTTTTTAATAGATGAAAGCAATGTTTTAATGTTGATTGAGTGCTTCTAAATTTCTTTAAAAAAATAAAATACTATCTATTAAATCTCGCTTTGTTATGTGCTAATGTGCTCTATGTTGTTGTACAGTATGTCTGTGTTTTTGTAATTCATTCCCTGGTCGTTGCTGGTACAACTGGCTAAACAATTATATGAAGAAATGAATATTAGAAATGGACATTGAACTGTTGAAAATCTGTCCTTTGGTCTGATGAGTCTAGATGTATTATTCTTGGTTTCCACCATCGTGTCTTTGTGAGATGCAGAGTGGGTGAATGGATGATCTCTTCATGTGTGGTTTCCACTGTGAAGTATTGAGGACGAGGTGTGATTGTGTCGGGGTGCTTTGCTGGCGACAGTGATTTATTTCAAATTCTGGGCACTCTCATTCAGCATCACTGAATGCGATATACCATCGTGTCTGGTATCATTTGTTTTTCTACAGGACAATGACCCATAACACACCTCCTGGTTGTGTAAGGGCTATTTTTGAAACACTTATTTTAGTTGCTACATGATTTGGTATGTGTTATTTTTTAGTTTTGATGTCTTCACTATTATTGTACAATGTGTGAAATATTAAAGCTAAAGAAATACCTTGAGTCATTTGGTGTGTCCAAACATTTGACTGAACCTGCATTAGCCACAGATTTTTCTGCTTTCATCCAAATTGTGGCAATCCGTTAGCCATCACATTGTTCACATTTTACTATTCATATTGATACTACTGTTCATATACACGACAATAATATATATTTATTGGTAGAGAACCTTAAACCTCTTAAACTTACCTACAAAGGTGCCGTTTATGTTTGAAAATCCTTTCTCACTTGCTCTCACCTGACATCACCTGAGAGGAAAGTTTCTGTCATCTTAGTGGAAAGTTACTCTTTATATAAATTCTTGCCTAACTATGATTTGCTATATTTATCGCCATGCCAATACCAACATCTGGATTGGCTTTTCACGTTAGAGTTTTCTGAAGAGCTGGCCCATCTGATTACAACACATAAAGCTCTTCTCTCCTGGTCGCCTCTCCTCTCCGACACCTCCCGAGGGAACAGAGGAAGCGAGGCAGGCACGTCCTGCTCTGATATGTTGCCAGGCATGTGCTGTAGCTGATGAATTTGGAGTTTAGGAAAGAGGGTAATAAGATTTTGCCTCAACGTTTTTCAGATGTCCTTCAGGAAGGTTACTCTGTTTCACTTGTTTTGAGTTGAATCGATGGTTTACCCAGGTCGATATGAAATGGCGTTCATTGTAGTTTCCGGAAGTCTTACATTTGTCTTTCAATGGCACTTTCTTGTGGAAGGGAGGGGTCTTCTCTGTCTAATGGCCTTCTCTGTCCCCAGGCTGATGGCTTTCCACAGAGAGAGTGGTTTCGTTCAGAGCTCCCATACATAAAGTTAAGCATAATAACCAAAACTCATTCTGACAGCCTCAGACTTTCCTGGCACTGAGAGTTTGAACAACAACCTTACTTGTGCTGCTCTAGGCCGGTACAGCAGCAGCATGAAAATAGAAACTTAATTACACGTTGGTCTCACATTCCCTATGGCCAGAGTTAGGGAGAGGTGGGTTTAGCGCAATTCACGCTAAACGTAACCTTTTACATGGTAAAGGACCCCTAAATTGTACCAGTTTTGTTCCCTAGAAGATGGCTCACCTAGCCATTGGTCAATGTAAGAGAACGAGTGAGGTAGTGGACTGTCAGAGCAGGTTATGTGAGGTTGAAAAGGGAGGACCCAACCCCACACAAAGCTTTCCTCTACCATAAAACATGTATAAAGGCTGTGGTGCTGGTTTGTGTAGTGGTGTTGTGCTGTTGCCATTTTCCGTGCTGAAGTTGAACATTTAGCTTTTCATCCACCTAAAATCAGGTGGACTACATAAGGGTTATATAAAACATACAGGACGATTGCTCTCCGGGAACACATCTGAGCTGAGAGTTTACGGGTACTACCCACCCCAGCCAAAGTCTCCTTCGAACTTATAAGGTGGTTTCCCAAACGTGTTCTATACTGATCTGTATGTTCCCCCAAACCCAAGTGCTGGTGTTGCATTTAAAAAAGTAGAGATGTAACAAGTCTTACAAAATGATCAAAGTTCTTTAACCTTAGGGCACTTTGCAGAAAGAAATGCAGCAAAGGTGGAGAACTACATCAGGGGATCCCCTCCCTTTACTTTGTCAGAGTTTTTAAAGGAACGTAATTTACCAACTGTCAATATTTAACAACAGCAGGTGCTGCCGCTAACTGAAAAATGCAAAGCTCTTTCAGTTACTTAAGTTTTAAGTTATGATTTCTTGCTAATATGACTTAAAACATTGTATGGTATTTTGTTTTATGATCTCATATATCTGTAAATATTTGAGCAGTTCATTATGTAATATTTTTGTCATGTTGATTATGAAGGAATTATTACTAATAGTTATAGCCTTCTAAAGGGTTCCTTGACGAACAATTTGAAGAACACATAATGTATCTTCCAGGAATCTTTTCTTTCAAGTGTGGTCATTTAGCAAAAAAGTCCCTGAAAACAGTGTTGTAAAGGCAATATACTTTAAATCCATTAGGTTCCTTATTGCTATTATAAATCCAGTTGACTATAAAATTAAACAGCAGTGTGTTTTTTGTGTTATTCTGCCTCATTTACCATGGGTTTCTGCCAAACAGTATCTCTCCCACTGTAGCTAAGGAGAGTTTCCATGGCCAGAGAACTCCTGATAGATACCAACTCTACTGAGCGCGTAGAACTCCTGATAGATAACCAACTCTACTGAGCAAGTAGAACTCCTGATAGATAACCAACTCCACTGAGCAAGTAGAACTGCTGATAGATAACCAACTCTGTGAGTCAAACTCTGGAAAGATAACAAAGTCTATTGTGCGAGTAGGACTCATGATAGATAACCAACTCTACTGAGCAAGTACAATTATTCATAGATAACCAACTCTATTGAGCGAGAAATTTCCTGATAGATAACCAACTCTACTGAGCGAGTAGAACTCCAGATAGATAACCAACTCTACTGAGCAAGAAAAACTCCAGATAGATAACCAACTCTACTGAGCAAGTAGAACTCCTGATAGATAACCAACTCTACTGAGCGAGTAACCGCCATCAAGGCAACATTGTGAAGCAATGAGGATGAGGAATATAGATGTTTATCCAGCTGCCTCCTGATACTCCGCATTGCTTCTATGACCATGTTCAATGTTAGGAACTGTCATGGCCATTGTTTCCAAGGGCTCAGGCTTCCCCACTTTCCAGTAGACTTTACCAGCAGTGTTGTTCTGAAACTGTGTGTGTAAGTGTGTGTGTGTGCGCGCTGTGCTTTCAGGTTAAGGTTGGGGAAAGCTGCCTGCAGATGAGATTGCCTGTAGATGGTAAATCGTTTAAAGCCCAGGGGGGAGGGAAGAACGTGGGAGTAAAGCACGGTAGCCTGCAGCCTCTGATGTATTGATCTCTGTAGGCAGACTGTGATATGCATTCAGCCAATGGGGGGTTGACAGGCACTTCTCTACCTCTCAAAATTTAGTGGAGCAGGACTAACGGAAGTGACCTGAAGTGAAAGGCCAGTTACGTGCCCCAAAGTACACACCATAGCCTTTGTAATGTCCTGAGCAATGTATTACTGTTGGCTCTTGTCTATACTACCGTAATCTGAATAAAGAACAGTTGTTTGTATTCATAAATGTTTAAAGGGGTCAGTGGTTTTCTTCATTCATGGGAGAAACATGTAGCTTGCTCATTGTTATTCTGGTATTTCCCGCACTTAGGAGATAATAATAGTCAAAAGAGAAGCATGTGATGGACAGCGATGGGTGATGTTGACCAGTAAACATGCATGCTTGTTCTCCTAAATCTCACACAAAACTGTTATGTTGGGGTTTTCCGCCGTTCTCGCCCAAGTTAAACGATGACTAGCGTTAGACTCTTGTCACTTGTCCACTGTACAAACACCACAAGACAACAGTTCTGAGGTCAGTACCGAGGCCACCGGCTTCTAGTGTGCTCAGGGTACTGGGTGGTCAGGTGAACCTGCTTGATGGCTTGTGGCTCCCTCACTGGCTCCATTCAAGTTGTCCACGGCTGTCAGTCTGTGCATGTATGGTGGTCTGCAGAACTAGTAGTTATCACCTCTGTGAGAATTCCCCAACAGCTTGGCTTAAAGAAGCCACCATACAGCCCCGCCTCTGGTTTAGGAAAGACTGGAATACTGGGTTGGAGGTAAACTATGTGATACATCCTGATCCTCCTTTATGTTTCTGAATGCAAACTAACGTAGCGTATCTGAAAGAGGGAAGTTAACATTTGCGCAACCAAAAAAACACTCTGCTGAGGGTGTGAGTGTATGGGGGTGCTGGGGGTGATGGGTATGTTGGGGTGCTGGGTGTGTTGGGGGTGTGGGTGTGTTGAGGGTGTTGGGGGTGTGGGTGTGTTGAGGGTGCTGGGTGTGTTGGGGTGCTGGGTGTGTTGGGGGTTCAGGTGGTGCGATGTGCTGGGTGTGCGGGGGATGTGGGTGTGCTGGGGGTTCTGGGGATGCTGGGGGAGCTGCTGCCCCCTGACACGTTTCTGTTCATCAAGACGAATCCTATTGTGCCAGTGAGTTTGATTTCCATTCACAATCCACCCTTATCACCTCCCAAGCTCAACACATCAACCAGCAGCCATGGTTATCCAAAAATGCAAAATGTGACTCATTTATTTAAAATGTATTGTCTAAGGACATACAACACTGACTCCAAGTACTGTAAACTGTATATGAAAAACTCATTGGTTGTTGTAATGATTCAGGCTTAGTCCTTATATTTACTTGGGCTGGTGTGTGTTTGTGTTTCTCTGAGTATGGTACACTGCATTAGGGAACCCAATGAAGCTGATTGAAAGAAATCTCTGTCTTTTTGCTCTCTGGCAAGCATTGTGGTTAATGGACAATGGTTAATGGACTATTTTCTTACTGTGTCCGTGAGACTCTTGTGAATCAGAATGTTAGCTATTCAATTCAAAATGCAATGTTTGCTGTCTTTTTAGTGTAGTAAATGATGCATTCACAACTGGAGATCAGTGGCAGTTTTCTCAAGCATGCCTTGTCACATAAACGATTGCCATGACAAACAGTTGGAGCAACAAACTCATATAAACTCAAAGCTTGTTAGAATCAATGCATTGTCCAGCTGCTCTGTGTACCAATAGGCACACTAACATGAAAAGAGGATATGGACAGTAATTAGTTGCAGTAAACAAATACATTTGTTATAAATCAATGGTTGAATCTAGAAAATGATTTATATATATATATATATATATATATATACAGCGGGTGAAATAAATATTGAACTTGTCATTTTTCTAACTAAATATATTTCCAAAGGTGCTATTGACATTAAATATTCACCAGAAGTTGGTAACAACCCAAGTAATCTAGAAACCAAAGCAAATAAGTTCAGAAATGAAGTTATGTGTAATAATGTGAAATGACACACGGAAAAAGTATTTAATACATGAAGAAAGGGAGGTGCAAAAAGGCATGTAAAGCCAAGACAACAACTGAAATCTATCAGTAATTAAAATGCGATCCAGCCCCTTGTCAGTGCAAATTAATATCAACTGGTTCAGTGCCAACTGACGGCCTACAAAAAGGTCTCATTGCCAAGGTATCACGCAAGACACATCTCATGATGGGTAAGAGCAAAGAGCTGTCTCAAGACCTTCACAACCTAATTGTTGCAAACCATAACAATGGCATTGGTTACAGGCACATTTCTAAGCATCTGAATGTTCTAGTGAGCACTGTTGGGGCCATAATACGGAAGTGAAAAGATAATAATTTCACCATAAATTTTCTCTGAGCAGGTGCTCCCCGCACAATTTCTGAGGAGAAAAAAGAATAATCAGAAAAGTTGTCCAACAGCCAAGGACCACTTGTGGAGAGCTTCAAAAAGACCTGGAATTAGCAGGTACTGTTGTCTCAAAGAAAACAGTAAGTAATGCACTCCACCGCCATGGCCTGTATGCACGCTCACCACGCAAGACTCCCTAGCCAAAATAATAGCACGTTGAAGCTTGTTTAAAGTTTGCTGCCCAACATTTGGAAAAGCCAGTAAATACTGGGAGAATGTAGTGTGGTCAAATGAGTGAAACATTTTACTGTTTGGATGCCATAATACACACCATGTATTGAGGACAAATGGCACTGCACCACATTACCATAAAAACACTATACCAACAGTGAAGTTTGGAGGTGGGAACATCACGGTGTGGGGCTGCTTTTCAGCAAATGGTACTGGCAAACTTCACATAATTAAAGGAAGAATGAATGGGCAAATTTACTGAGACATTCTTGACACAAATCTGCTGCCATCTACCAGGATGATGAAGATGAAACAAGGGTGGACATTTCAGCCTGACAATGATCCCCAACACACAGCCAAGGAAACTCTCAAATGGTTTCGAAGAATGAAAATAAAGCTGCTAGAATGGCCCAGCCAATCACCTGACTTAAATCCCATTGAAAATCTATGGAAAGAACTGAAGATCAAGATCAATAGAAGCAGCGCACAGAACCTTCAAGATTTGAAGACTGTTTGTGTGGAAGAATGTGCCAAAATCACACCAGAGCAATGCATGCGACTACTTTCTCCATACAGGAGCCATCTTGAAGCTGTCATTACCAACAAAGGCTTTTGTACAAAATATTAAATAATTATCAGTAAGTGTGTTCAATACTTTTTCCTGTGTTGTTTCACATTATTACACAGAACTTAATTTCTGAGATTATGTGTTTTGGTTTTTTAATATTAACAAAAACACAAGTGAATGCCAGCTTGAAAAACAGATTAAATAAAAACTGAATATAATAATGACAGATCATAATCTACTCTTAATTTAATAAACAATGCAAATCGTACTTCTAAAAACGTATTGCACATCTTTTGGGAAAACTGGATTGGCAGACAAATCAGGGCGAAAAATATGGAAAACCAATAAAGATCCTACAGTTTCATATCAAATTACATTTAACAACCATAAATAGAGAACCACATGACTACATGAGGACTAGCAACCAAATTTTTCTTTTAGTACAGGGTTGACCAGGTCAGGGCAATAGGCAAATGATATGTTAGTGAGCATAAATGGGGAAATTAACTTTTACTATGAGGATGCATTATGTTTTCATTCAGATGGGTAGAGGAGAGAGTTGTGTGCATGCATCTCAACTATCTAATGTTGTGTCTGATCTCTAATGTTGTGTCTGATCTCTAATGTTGTGGCTGCACACATCAATTCACAGCATGACACACTTTTTGGAGCAGAAGATGCCTGAAAGTGATATGCCCCTTTTGCTACACAAACCTTAAATGGCTAAAGCCGTGCCTTGGCCAAAAAGAAAAAAATTCCAGCACTGGTCAATATCCCCTAAATAGTCAAACTGTCATGCCACAATATGTAGAATATTGATGCATCCATCACCAATACTGGTGAATGTGTGAATTCATTGAATTCTTTACTTGTCTGAAGAACATTTACTTTTTGATACATTCTGAGAGAACTGTTTTTTCCTGAGAACACATGGCATCGAGCCAACATGGCAGCACAAGTAAGCTCATAAAGATCTTATGAAATTACTATATATGGTCCCTACACATGTTTTCTCCTGACTGCTGAGTACCTGTGAAGCTCTGTTGATAGAGCACGGCGATTACTACAGGAGTGTGGGTTCAATTCGCAAGGAGGGCCAGTATGAACATGTAATCACTCCACAGTAAGTCACCGTGGATAGAATTCCCAGCTGTACGCATTGAATGCAACGTAATGGTAAGACAGGCTGCACTAAAAACCTGGGTTATTTTGTTTGGGACTACTACGTATATGTATATGTATAAATCCATATGTATAAAACCATATGTATGAATAGCAATTGTTGGATGAATAGAGCCAAACAAAAAAACTAAGGTTCACAGAGGGGATGGTTGTGTGATACAGCATGGCTGCATTATGTGAGGCCCTTTAAAAGCTCCTCATCCGTCCTTTGCTTTTTTGTTTGTAATTTGGGTTTGGGTCAAACCACTGTCATGCAAGAGTCCACAACAGCAGTGTTGTGCCAGTACAGATAAATAAATCTAGTTGAATTCAGTTGTCCTACAGTGAGTTAATCTTGACTCTGTGCTTTAGCCCCTAAGTATGGGCTCTGTGGTTCAAAGCTTGCAGCCCATAATCTGGCCGTACGGGGAAGAAAGATCAGCATGTGGCCAAAAAAGAAACAATTCCCATTTTAGACCTTATTCAATTTAATATAGCAACATAATATTAATGAATATTGTTTCCTAAATAGAGCACAACGTTCGACCTGGACGCATGGAGGCAGAAGGCTTTATTTATGAACATGATTATGTTATTTAAAATTGTTCCTCTTTTAAGAAGCTGTGATAGTATTTAGGTCATGTCTGACCATTTGTAAAGGAGAAATGGGAGACTATAGTTTTGAGTGATTAGAGTGGAGAATTGGACTATTCATTGGTGTCTTTTGCAAAATGTTTGCCAAAGAAAATAAGCGATAACAGTTACTAATTGCACAACACTCTTTCTCCCTCTCTCTCCTTCTCCATCTCTCAAGCATTTAATCTTCCTCCTGAGCCTGTTATCCAGCATACATCAGAGGCTTTATTTTAATTAGTCAAATTAGGTCAAGTAGACAGACAGGAATGATGTCCACTCTACATGTATCCTTAATAAACCATAAGAAACAATTTATGTTTTCCCAGAGAAAATACATTTTTGTATTTTAACCAATGAAAATGACCAATATGTCATTTTGACAGTCAAATATGTTCTTTTTATAATAGCAACACATTATGCTATAATTTATATACCTTTTTGCTAACATTTATGAGGCCCAAAGCAAGGAAGACCCTAATAGGATATGACGTTACATCAGACACCTGGGAATCTTCTCCTAAAGCTGGGAACCAAGCCAGCGGTTTGTGTGACATTGTCAGCATGCCCTGAGAGCCACATAACCTGCTAGCCAACTTGCCTCCCTCAATTACACTTTCAATTTCATCTGTTTCAGCTGTTCCTGCAAAAACAGCAAGAGGTCAATACGATCATTGCTGAAACTTGAAATGGTTTAAAATGTCTCTCAATGATGAAAGAAAATAAATATTTAATTTTAATATAGAAAAAGGGAAGAGACTAGAAAAACAGACAAGTGTGGAAATCTTGAGCAGACGTTTAGACAAATACTCAACATGGCCTACCTGGCTTTCTGTGCCCCTAGTGGAAAACATTGTCCGTGTCATTAGGAGTGACATATAAATAACGTATACGACATGAGTGGCATATTAATACTGTCAGTGTCACTAGGATCAACATATTTATACAGGCAGTGTCATTAGCAGAAGTGACATTTTAATACTATCAATGTCATTATGAGTGAGAACTTAATACCATCTAAATGTGGATGAACAATGAGGTATATAATGTTTATATAAAGTAACAACCTACTCCAGCTTTGTTTAAAAAATTAAGGGTGTATGCTATGTGTGTGTGTGTGTGTGTGTGAGAAGTGTAAAGGAGGGGTTAGTTTAGTTTCTAGTGGTTGGAGTTTTTTGCAGTTTCGGCTGTATTGAAACATGCAGCACAAGAAAAAAGTATTCAACAGTTTTCCACAATCTTTGCTGAGGCTCCAAAATCACATCTTTCTTCATGAGCATGAACATCTGCTACAGATAAAATGACTCCACCCAGCCCGTCTCTTGGTTTCAGACCGTGTACCACAGTGTACCGGACAGACAGTGTACTACAGTGTACCGGACAGACAGTGTACTACAGTGTACCAGACAGACAGTGTACCACAGTGTACCGGACAGACAGTGTACCACAGTGTAC
>JACXGK010011436.1:0-16047 GCA_016801125.1 Novumbra hubbsi
GGGAGAGAGGGAGAGAGGGAGAGAGACGGGGTATGGAGGGTGGGCATGACAGATAGAATCCATACATACTTGGTTTCTAATGTGAATATTGGGGCTGATTTACAGAGAGGCTACAGGTGTGGTGTTTGTGGAGACATTACCCTTCTGGCTCTCTGGGCAATGTTGGGGGCTCTGCATAGCAGCTTTTCGATCAGATACTCTCTGTTCTGCAAATAAAAGACACAGCACACGTTACAATCACCCACCGCCAAACCCATTAAGCCTCGAACAAACAAATAGAACAGGTGGAATCCTGCAGGGAAAACGTACCTTGGCCTTCTGGAAAAATTTACATTTTAAAAGTTCTGCTGCTGTAGGCCTATGGAGAAATAAAACACATATTTATATAAGAACAAGCACCAATCATGCCCCTGGGACTGTATGTTCAAGTCCTACAATCTGTTTGTGGGAGAATGTTCTTCTAGGGTCGGCATGCCAGTGCCCACTAAACATGATTACTGATTACTTTTCCGGGGTCTTGTGAAATGTGTCTTTGCCATCTTTGTTACTTTCTCATGGACCAGCCACAGACTTGACAGATTCACAATGAAGAGGAAGGCACCCACCTCTTGACAGGCTCCTTCTGAAGGCACAGGGTTATTAGCTTCCTAAATGTTTTCCCATATTTTTTCAGCATCTCTTTGTCCTCCACGCCGGTCTCTAGGGAGGGAGGGTCGTTTTGTAAGGTTAGCATCAAGACCTGGAGGAAGAGCAGACTGGTGAGTGTTCGGTGATGCTACGCACACCAGAGGATTTAAACCCTGAAGACTTGCCAAGCGTGCCAATGTTTCGTTCAAGTAATGGAAATGTGTATGGAGTCCAATCTGGTGCTAAGATGTTTAATGACAGAAGCAACTACCAGAGTGTGTTGTCTACCAGGAGCTACTACCAGAGTGTGTTGTCTACCAGGAGCAACTACCAGAGTGTGTCGTCCACCAGGAACTACTACCAGAGTGTGTTTTCTACCAGGAGCAACTACCAGAGTGTGTTGTCTACCAGGAGCAACCACCAGAGTGTGTCGTCTACCAGGAGCTACATGCTAATGCAGCAGTAGTAAACAACATCCAGAAACAAAAACATCCATTACTCAAAAATATGTCCTGGGTATCAGAGCTGTGCTGAATCCCTAATCATCCCTGCTTGAAAGCTAATAATGTTTATGGGGAAACAGCATTACTAAACAGATGAAACAATAGATGTTGCCTGATGATATTGAGTGGGGTTTTTGTCTTGTAGGAAGATGAGTCTAAATATATGTATCTGAAAATGTTGCTAGGGTTGGTGCTAAAATTATAGCTTGCCACTGTCAAAGGTACTTTTAATGTCTAGTCCTTTGCTCATGCTATTTTTTATGTTAAATCGGATGATTCATTGATGCTGTATGTATCAATTTGTCCGATGGACATAGTTTTTTCCAATGAGATTTAATAAACTGAGTTTATAAATGTTTCTTTAATCAGCTTTTTCCCTTGCACTAGTCAGACATATAATAAATCACAAAATTAGTTAAATTAATGTTTGGATGTTTCCACTGATGAACTGATGTTTGGATGTGTCCACTGCAATGGAAACAGTGTTGAGTGCGTTTTTACAAAATAAATGCACCGCTGCGCCAATTGGCCATTAATGATTATAAAAAATTTATTAAATGACAGAATATTCTTTTGCCTTTACACTTTTGTCAAAAATGATATATAAAACCGGTTTAATTAACAGATGTTACATTTAGTTTGAATATTTATGTTTTAATTAGACTTTTGTGGTTGGTCTGCCTGACTAAATCGGTTGGATAAATGTATATAGTAGGTCTGTGCGCCTGATTTAAATCAGGCCATTCCACGCCCCCATCTGCCATCTACTTTCTAGTTTCATCACATATCCGGCAATTACCGTGTAACTAGCTATAATGCAACCCCCTTCTTAGTTTGATAATATCCACAATACATCTGATATTCAGCCGTCAGTAGGCCTACAGTATGTTGCTACATTGATTGCTGTGCGTACACTTCAATCAATCAATCAAATGTATTTATAAAGCCCTTTTACAGTGCTTTTACAAAACACCCAGCCTTAAACCGCAGTGAGCACGCAACAACAGGATTGAAACACATCCGGTATCAACCAAGCGTGCTACATCATTAAAAAGCTGACGTAGACACAGGCTAGTAATCTGCCCTGGGTAAGTACAAATGTAGGAGGTTCTGTGGGCCTCACCTTCATGGGTGGGTATTGGTGGTAAGGTGCCGAGCCAGTGGCCAACTCTATGGCCGTTATTCCAAAACTCCAGATATCTGCTTTGAAGTCGTAACCTCGTACCTGAGGGCAGAGCAGCACTACTGATCGTATTGTACAGTCCACGAACACAGCTAACAGGTGTTATAACCTGGCGGAAATGTCTCACCTGTTCCATCACTTCAGGGGCCATCCAACACGGCGTGCCCACGAAGGTCTTGCGCACTTTGTTTCGGGTCACATCTCCACCGGTGGCCAAAAATGCACTCACCCCGAAATCTACGATGAATAGGACTCATTTATATATAAACGTATGGGTGGAATATACCTTATCAACATCTAATCGTGATAGTGTCACGTGGTAATGTACTCAAATGGGATCTTTCACAACTATTACATACATTTTTGTTTACTATGTCCACTTCTTCATACAACTGGTATGAACTAATGGCAGTTACCAAAAAACTAATCTTAAATTGCGAAAAATGTCACGAGTGATTGAGTTGGAAATGTATTGGTTTATGACTGGTATATGACCACAATATTCTCTTGTTGAGGTACACCCATGCCATCCAAGTAAAGAAACCCCTTTAAACAGACGTAAAAAAAACATCACTCCTATTGTATGAATTTTGTAAGTCACATGCCATTTAATATGGAAACATTTGCCAGTTTAAACTTTTAAATGTCATATTTGATGACCTTCCTTAATAGGAGTTCTGTTTAGTTGTATGGCACTGAAAGGGCAGAAAGCAGACAGACTTATCAATGCAAATTCTGTATATTTTCTAGATTCATTACTACATGAATCTTTGCAATTTTACTGACATACATGATTGTCTGACTGGCATAATGTTGATATGCAGATAAATTAGCCAAATGTTTGGACACGTCATTAAAAAGGGCCTGAGTCATGTTGGCAGCAAGCAGGGAACTGTGCTGCCATGGACCAGGCTATTTCTCTAATACAGAGGATTTTGGAAAAGCTGACATTCAAAACAAGAGCTTCTAATGTTTCATCCTAAATGAATAAAAAAAATACATCTGAAAAGGGTAAACCAACAGGCCTCTTCCCAGGTCTCTCCCCCTCTAGTGGGGGAGTGTGCTGCAGAGACTAGTAATGGTTCCTGTAGCATCGGTGGCATGTCCTCAGGGACTGGGGTTGGCAGAGGTTCAGGCCATGAGGGCAGTGACTGTGCTTGTCTGGCTGACGCTGTGGACCGGCCAGCAGTGTCAGCGCCCCCAGGACACTCCTCTGGGTCAGAACCTGTGCCTGCTAAACTGTTTCGTCTTGGTCATCTTTAGAAAGAAAAAAAACATGGGTTCACGAGACTCTGGGTTTTACGTGAATCGAGGTTTCATGGAACTCGGAGGTTCAAAGGACTCAGGGGTTCATGGGACCTGGGGGTTCATGGGACCTGGGGGTTCACGGGACTCAGGGATCATTTACATTGGGGTACCCCATCTCACAGCTGTCACACCAGACACCGCAACAACAGGGACCCACAGTCCATTGGTGTGGTTGGCCCTCACCATGCATCAGTTACGCAGCTCTGGCATTGGACTCACTCTGTCTCCAAGGAGCGTTGTAGCAGCCAATGGGGTGTTGGCCCTCACCATGCATCAGTTACGCAGCTCTGGGATTGGACTCACTATGTCTCAAAGGAGCAATGTAGCAGCCAATGGGGTGTTGGCCCTCACCATGCATCAGTTCCGCAGCTCTGGGATTGGACTCACTCTGTCTCCAAGGAGCGATGTAGCAGCCAATGGGGTGTTGGCCCTCACCATGAATCAGTTACGCAGCCCTGGGATTGGACTCACTCTGTCCTAAGGAGCGATGTAGCAGCCAATGGGGTGTTGCCCTTCTACTGAACACAACTAGACTAGTTTTCCAATACTGAGGTTTGTAAGGGTAAATTCAAAACAAAAGTGTATCACCTAACATCAAGATAAATTATGTATTGAGTGTCCAAGTTAACGTTAAAGTAAAACAGGGCTCTTTGTTTTCCTAGTCCTATATGTGCGGTGTTGATTGAGTACCCAGCAACAACCCTAATAAGCCTATTAGAGTCAGCTGTGCCTGTGTTCTTTCTAAAGCCAGAGTGTGGTTTCCAGGCTGAGGCACTCCAGGCACTACCGTGCTTGTGGTGCTGGTAAGGGCATGTACATTAAGTGGCTGCCCCTCACAGGGCCACTGTCATCGACACACTGAGGGAGCTGTGACAAAAGAGCGGAACAGGTGACGATTGGCTGAGGGTGTAACCTTACAAACATACCCGCAATCTGAACAGAGCCGTCCTCTCCCAACAGAATGTTCCCAGCCTTCACATCCCTGAGGTCACACATAGCAAAAACACGGTTGTCATGCTCAAACAGTAGCCATCTATTTAAGCAAAATCGATAACATCCATGTGAGTGAATTAGCTTGGCTTCCTGCTGCTATCTGGAACACAGCCGAAGGCAGTAACAGTTGTTCAGTCCTTTTTGACCTTGAAATCCAGGCCAGTTCAACCATGTGCTCAAAGCAAAGTTTAACAACACCATCTATGTCAATTAATTAAGTTTCGATGTTAATAAACACAACCTATATAACAACATGAGACTTAGATGCCGTTATAGGTTATTCATGTGTAACATGTATAAAGAATCTCTAAAGGAACAAAATAAAACCTTCCGCATGTTTCCAACTCCGTCTAACCTGTGTATCTGGCCATTTCTGTGCAGGTAGTCTAGGCCCTCAAGGACCTCTTTCAGAATGGTGGCGATGATGAGCTCATCTAATACCCCATTCCTGTGCTCCCCTCTGCTGAATGTGTGCTTTATTATATCCAACATGGATCCTAAGGAGAGAAACACAGAATCCACTGGTGACGTTTGTTACAATGATTTATGTTCATCCAGTGTCGCATTAACGCCTCCATTTGAGCTGCCCGGCACATGAAGCAGGTTTAGTGGGAACTGGTCATGATGACAAACATGTGTCTGAACAAGTATCTGTTACAATGAGGAAGTGAAATGTGTCACCATTTTGTATATAACAGTGTTATAATATTATGGACAATTATGATGTTTAGCATTAAAGTACGACATAAAACGCAGTTACATTTCATAAAATATTAAATGCCGAAGCTTACCTCCACTCAGGAGTTTCATTACTAACCAAAGTTCGTCCTTTACCACAAATGAGGTGTAGTAAGTGACAACATTCGGATGGTTGCATTGGCTCATGGCTTGAATTTCTTTCTAATGTATGAGAGAAACAAGGCTTGCATGAGAAAAAAAAGTAAAGATCTTTAGACCAACTTTGTCATGAGGATTGTTCACAGGTGATTTACTTCACTACAGGAATGTAAAAACATGTTGCAGAGAATAACATTCCTGAAACGCAAAGAAATAAACATGAAAACATTGATTGTAAAAAAAAAAAATCGAGTTATTATTGATAGACACTCGAGTGCAACACAGCCCTCACAGTTTCCACTCACACCGAAGAAAATGCCAAAGTAGCATTACATCTCAATCAGGAGGCTGTGGGCCAGAGGGCCAGTGGCTATCGCAACATACACAAGGAAAGTATTGCCCTTATTATTGTTGTTCTCACCAACAACTCATCCATGCTGGTCTGGCACTTCTCCAGGTTGATTCTCTTCACGGCAACTCGTTCCTGCCGGGGGGTGCAGAGGGCAGCCTGTACTACAGCAGTGGCCCCACTGCCTGGCATAAGAGAAGAAAGGAGCATTTAACATGAACAATATGAGGAGTGACCGGTGTCATGGTGTCACGCCAAATGCAGGACTGGGGTGTCCATAGGCTTTCCAATCGCGTGCTTTGAATAGCAAGTCAATTTCTCCACACTAAGACAAGTGTATGAAGTCGCGAAGAAGGGATTTGTGAATGACAAGCCCAACTAAGCTAGAGTTATGTTTACTAATATTGTGCAATCGTGGCTTGTATTTTCCTTATCAGAACCGATGTGGCTTTGGTTGTCCATGTGTGCTCAACTTTGAAACATCCAAAACAAATATGATCACTCTCAGAACAAAACCAAATTAGACCCATTGAAATGTTTTACACAATTCACACAAAATGATTAACGACTATATGTATTAGAGAAATTATCATAAATAAGTTATTATAGGAAAAACCTACCAAACGAGGTATGTGGTTATCACCAGTAGAGGGCATTGAGAGTGTCACTGACAAGAAGCAGTTATCTCAGTATTGGAACAATGTAACAGGGTTTACACTACTTTATTTTATTTACTTAATTCAAGCACAAATTAACCTAAATGACCTATTCA
The DNA here is from genome assembly GCA_016801125.1 of Novumbra hubbsi. Classification (NCBI taxonomy): domain Eukaryota; kingdom Metazoa; phylum Chordata; class Actinopteri; order Esociformes; family Umbridae; genus Novumbra; species Novumbra hubbsi. Next base: position 6,573 of record JACXGK010011436.1, read on the forward strand.
TCTTGTCTGACATGTGGAAACATTAAACAATACATTTCTACAATTTAGCTATGTAAAACAGAAAACAGAATGTATCACCTTCCCTCACTCTAAAGTTTTCAAACAGTTACAGATTGAACGTACAGATAATAACGTTTTTACAACTATTATAACACATTGTGTCTATTAATTAGACCTATAGGCAATTTGGCTTTTTTTAGGACACAATTATTATCAAACAATAGACCAAAACGTGTCATACAGTAGCTATCATATCCAATTATAACCATAATACGGTTTAATCATATTAATATTAATCATGAATAATACACTTTTACTGACTTTAATAATGTTGGAAGAAAAAGTAGGCATAGATTATCATTCTAACTTCAGACGTAGCATGCAATTCAACATCTGAAACCTACCATTAGAAATACATGCAGGACCAAGACATGACCTGCCATTTTCATCCGGGTGACACATCGTGCGTATCTATTTCACTAGTAGCCTACTAGACACGCGCCGTAAATGAGCATCGTTCCGCAAAGACGATATCGAACGTATTAAAAACGCATTTATTTGAAATGACACTCCTACCCATATGAATACAACTTTACAGCGGGTTTCAATATATGACAACCTAATCAAATACATGTTTTTCGTCTTACAAGATGAACCACATAGCGGTTGTTAACATGCGCATTGCAAATCATTACAGAAACGCTGTTGAATATGAAAAAGCCGGTAGGCCCTCGTCGTCATTCACTACTGATAACCACCCGAGGCATATCCATGATAAAACATTACATAATTATACTACACAGTATTGAGAGGTACCCTAGCTACTAACCTATGACTTCCTGTAACTCGTAAGACTCTCTGGTAATTGGCCAGTTCGTTGTCAGCACTGGTTGCGGATTCTGGACCGGAGCCGGAGATTCGCCTTGCTCCGCCATGATGCTGCTGCTGCTGTGCTACTTAGCGACCTCAGAGAGTCAAACGAGAGACAGTAAATTGTCAGCACTTCTGACTACAGAAGTGTCAGCTGCTAGCTGGAGCATGCCTATTACCGCCTGCGATGAAAACGTCCGGAAAAAAACCGGCGACCTTTATGGTGCAGCATTTATCACAACGAGCATGTGTAAATTGAATTTGAAAAAGAAAGAAATTATGAATGCTGTTATTGTACTGCTGCTGCAAACTTTTTCGGAATAAAAACTGACAGTTTCAATACACTGTAGTTTTGCTGCAATTACTACACTTACTACATGTTAGGTGTTACTGTAGTTTTAAGACTTTAATATTTGTTTTTATAATTGCTGGTCCAATAGGGTTTAATAATATTACAAACAGTAATGTCTAATTCTGAAAAAAGTAGTACAAAAATATGATTGATTTAATAAAGTTGATAGCTTAAAAAAAACATTATAAAACGTCTATTTAGTCTATGTGGTTGCAGTTCAGTTCAGGGGAGGTAGCAGAGCCTAACAGGATAGTTCATTGCGTTCGGCTCAAGGCACAGATAAGGCAAAACCTCCGGTGGCAAGGCAAACTATCTAGGATAAATTAAGTAAATCAGTAATGAAGCAATGACAGTGGTCACAGAGAATATAAAGCAAAAATGTATCAAGAGAAAACATGCTATTGACTGACTGCAAATATGATTTGTGAGGCAAATATGATTTCTTAAAGTTGTAACAAAGTACAGTAGTATTTATATAATCTATCCACCAGATGGCAATATTATACAACCAAATTGTTATGACCGAGGCAAATGTGAGGCAAATATTAGCTCATGTTGAGAAAAGTAGTACACGTAAATAATGTTGAACATTTTATTAAATAATACAATAAAAAAACATAAATTCTCATTCTGTATTCATACGTTTAATTGAATTCATGTTAGAATTTCCTCGACATAAAAAGCTATTTTATAATGTGTGTACTGGTCAGTAGATGGCGTCGTTTTGGATTTTAAGTATTCGCGTTAGCTTCAAATGGGACATTTACAACTGCCTAGCCAAAACGTCCTAGGAAACGACGGATGTATTAATTCACATTTGTTTAACAAAAAAGGAAAGCATGTAATTCCAAAACTATACTCAAATCATGTTTCAGATAGGATGCATTGCAAGTGCCACACAACTTAAACATAAATAGCTTTGTATGGCGACCGAATGTGTGACATTTCAATGAACCAATCACTTACGGAGGAGCTGAAGCCTGATTGAGTCTACTTCCCGACACTGGAAAGACCGAGGGGGGAAATAGACAGGCGGCGCGTACACTGATCCCATCACACTGTAAAAACCTGCAAAGAACGTCCGTGGGAGACTGCTGCAACTACGCAATAGGCCGTTGATATCGTATTTATTACTGGTCCATTAGTTAGAGGGACAAGGCGTCCATTATATAAGGAAATGGCAGGTATTTTGTCATGGTTTTGGAACGAGAGATTTTGGCTACCTCACAATGTAACCTGGGCTGACTTAAAAAACACAGATGAGGCAACCTTCCCGCAAGCCGAGGATTTGTATCTGGCTTGTCCTTTAGCCTTCTGCATCTTTATGATTCGGCTGGTGTTTGAAAGGTGGGTGCGTTCAGTAGTGATATATAATATTGGTAAAACTAAACATGTGTGGTTTTAATTTACATGTATCTTAAAGGAAGCCTTTTAAAGAAGAATGTTTTGGGTGAAGTATGTTTCGCTTATACTAAATTTCTAGACAATGCACATGAGGATGCGATGTGTCCAATCTGGAAGGTAACATGGTAGCTTTTCAATTGGCCTGCCTGTTACATTGTAACGATGCTTCTCGAGCTAAAATAATTTATCAGGGCATTAGAGCTGCACTTTGTATTATCATTATTTTCTCCATAATTAAGAGGCCGGCCTAGTATCCAAGCTGCAAATTGCAGCTGTCAGTAGGAGGCAAGGGCATTATTCGAGTCATGCCTGTCTAATTTTGCCTAATTGACCCTCGCGAGCGCCTGTAATGGTGCTTCAGCTGCCTATGTCTGCTTGGTGATCACTGTTGAGCTTTATGTAATGGCTGTAAGCCAGCCTGTCCCAATTGTGTTTATCATACCAGTCAATGGGTTGATGTTAGCTTGGGACAACATTGAGACACATGGGATACCACAATGGGAACCAGACAGACTGCCACAGGAGCGCTTCAATGCTTAGCACCTCTACAGTATCACGTCTTGTTGTGACTTAGTTGTCAGTCAAGATTTGAATGCATGTGTCAGTGGGCTATAGTGAAACCCCATCTCACTGTAGGCTATTTAGATGAAACTGATTGGATGCATGTCATAAGGCAGTACAGCTGTCACTGCCTTTACGAGTCACTGTTTAGTTCACCACCGATAACGTATGGTCACAAAGGAAATTTGGCCTTTGGTTGAAATATGAAGGACGTCTTCATTTGGGGAGTTGAGAGGTTTGCTTTTAAATGCACATTCTCCTCATCACTGATTGTTTGGTCCGTGATCACACTACTAGGCCAAACCAAGTTTTGACTTGTGGTTTCTTCTGTGAGGATTGATCCTAGACAAGGATGCTTTTTAACTGTGGACTATGCACACTGCTTGCTTATGCATACACAAGTCTACCATTTACTACTATCGGAACCTGGGTCTCTTTTATAGTATTTACAAAAACAACATGTGGAGCTACTGGATAATTTCCCACACAATCCACTGAATGAGAGCTGGGTATAGAAACGGTGCCTCGACGGTCTCAGTGTTTACAGGTCACATGTAAGACAGCCGATATGGCTTCAATTGAACCATTGCGAGACACAACATGTCCTATTGAAGGGTCTGTTTAGCCTAGTCCCTCTAGGTAGCTGTATCGACATGCTGACGACATACTTCGTTTGCAGAGTAAGGACTTTTTTTATGAATGGACTGTTACTAGACTGCTTCCTGGCCATTCTCTTCACTTTCTATCCGTCCCTCTCACTCTCTTTCTCTCTCAGCAGTCAGCTAATGGAGTTTTCATCTTGGCATGCACTACCCAGCCATTAAACCTCCTATAACCCTTTGTCTATTAAAGGGACTTACTCCTGTACCTTCATGGATGCCATTTTACATTTGCTCATACAGTTGTCAAGTGTAGCTAAACTCTTGGGTTGCGATTCACTAACAGTACTGATCCAGCAGTTCACACTCATAGTTGGATACGTTTTAGGCTTTAGGGCTCATTTTTAACAAGTGGCTGTCAATAGCGGCCATGATGCTGTCAATGTGGTCCCATTAATCAAAATGATGAAGAATCTCCTTAATTATAATTAGATAATGATGATACATCACACGCACACACTGTGAGAATATATGTTGTTGTGTAACTCGTTGCAGGTTTATTGCCAGACCATGTGCCTTGGGTCTGAAGATACAAGCCAATGGACCCCAGAAGGCCCAGCCCAATGCCATTTTGGAGAAGGTTTTCACTGCTATCACCAAGGTAAAAGTAGTTCCTGGGTTACCCTGACATTTTGCTGATAACACATTGTGGATTAGATGGAGTGTTTCCAGGAGTCAAGAAAGTCGAATGCCGGGCTTGGAAGTGTGTGTGTCTGGTTTAATGTAAGCAGCATGGTTGTCTCAGCACACAGAGGGAGTGAATCCTGTAACAAATGCACAGACACGTACCGAGCAACCTAACAGGCCAGGTAGACATCCTGGCTTTGCACATCCTCAATGGTGAAAAAAGTATATTCGGTGCAAATAAATGCACTCTGTTTTCCACTGAGGTTTACTACTAGTGGATAACGCTGAAAAAACGGTCAGACACTGGTCTGCTTATATTAGAGTTGTTGTATCCTCTGACATATCGGACTGTTGCCACATAAATGGCGTTCCTTGTTAAGCGTTCATTGTCTGGGTCTTGTGTCTTCTAGCATCCAGATGAGAAGAGACTGGAGGGCCTGTCAAAACAGCTAGACTGGGACGTGCGGACAATCCAGCGCTGGTTCCGACAGCGCCGGAACCAGGAGAAGCCCAGCACGTTGGCTCGCTTCTGTGAGAGCATGTAAGAGATCTCCACAGCCTCAGAAGGACTGTTATTATCGCTAGTTGCTCATCGATACAGAGATTGCACAGGTGGAAACAGAGTTGGGTTTGGAGACCTAGTTGCCAGTTGTTGCTGTTGGAGGGACACTGATGTGGAGGGAAAGCTAGTATACTAGTTGACCAGGCCTGTCAGTGTGGGCTCATGTCTGAAACCAGAGGATGCAGGCTGGCAGGCTGGCAGTGAGAGAGGCAGCCAGGAACCGAGCAGGTCTCTGATGCCCTGGGGTTGCTCATTCAGGAAACGCTCACTGTTTAGAAAACAGGCGTAGTTATGATTTCGGCATCTTCAAAGGGAAACATCAGGTTTAGTTTGTCAGTTTGCACAACATGATTTGGTTTGGTGAAATATTGAAAGAGGGAGAGTAGGGAAAAAGCATTTTCCTGGGTAGCTAAAAAAAGATCTCTGATCGCTTCTACGTTTTCGGCACTAATCAAATTGAAAAAGTGAGTGTCACTGTTGTGTCCACATTATGAATATATGCAGTGCTGTGGCTGGGGGCGGAATGGAGTGGACAGATTGAATGCCGGAATCTTTTCTATGTTGTCTAAGTCACTTACGATGCAATTTCCTAAAACGGCACAGACGCACTCGTTCAACAGTAATCCTACTGTAATTAGTGCCTCGTATACAGCTGTTTTTGGTTTGATAGGACGTTGTTGTCTCAGACACTTTAGGAAGGCCCAGCTGAGGCACATGTTCCCATTTTCAATATGCTAACATAGAGAGACACATTGAGACTGAAGACCGAAGAAGCTGCACACAGTTATTTACTTTGCAGCCTGTTTTTTCAGGCCTTTCATGTCCCCAGTCCCCATTGGGGCATATGCTTTGTTTTCTACCACAGTGGAGGATGTCTGATCGGCCTCCATCCCTCAAATCTTACAGGGGTTAAATTCTGACAGGAATAGAAGTACCAAAGGCAGCAGATTATGATCTGCTAAACCTTAACAGACAAAACTAAAATTAGGGTTTTGGAAAATGGACCGTCTGGGACATCCTGTTTTGGTATTTGGATAGAAATATACTTTTGCAATAACTTCAAAAAATATGATAAAGCAGAAATTAACACAATGAAAACCGTTTTTTGCTCTACCACATTATATCATCAAGTTGTAACGATATGGATAAGAGTATCATTAGGCTTTAAAGGCAACAATATGTTTAACTGGACCATTTATCTGCTATATGGTCACCAGCAAAATTGAGTCATAATTGTACATAAATAGCATTGATTCAGCAGCACTTGGTTCATACTCTTTTACAGTGTTTGACAAACCAGTTGCCAAGCAACCATCATCTTGACCTATCATTAGGTAATCTAGACCAGCCCCTTTGTTTTTACAAATAGGTCTAATCAAGCACAGAGAAAATTACCTTTTGCTTGACTATTTGAATGTCATAAATGATAGCGTTATTTTTATTGTAATTTGAAGCTGATGTTCTATTGTCAACCAAAGCACCGGAACAGCCTCAATCTTTATGTATTGCCAACTGACATTTGATAGCTCAAAGATTATTTGCCTCAGAGACAGGACGCAACATGGATTTACTGCAGTGTTGTACATCCTTGCAGGTTATGGTGTGTATACTCCCTATGGCTGTACATAAGCCAACTAAAGCTCCCCACATTAAACCAATCTTGGTGAACGCAGAACTCTCAAGTGTCACACAGCATGGTCAAAATTTGTAAATGTGTGCCTCTGAGGCAAGTCTGTGACTATTCGCTTCACACAAAATCTCTGTCACATCACACTAGTTGGAGTTGGAACATCCTGTCAGGGACTTCTAGCCTGGGTAATTACGGCTGATCTGGTTTCCATGAGGTGAAACCAGAGTACACCTGCAACCGTAAGGCTGTTCTACCTGTGAGAGGCCATCTTAATGGAATGACTCGTTCCATGCATGTTTTCATCACTATGAGCCAGAAGTCTAATTCAAGTGTTCTTGATACATAATTAACGGAACAACCGCACTAATTCCATTATGAAAATCCCCTTGGGATATCTGACAAGGACGTATGTTGGTTGTAGGCTAGCTCAGTTCATGTTCAGTCCAGTAGTTCAGTCACAGTGTGTGTTCTCAGCAGCCTCATCTCCTTTCATATCTGAAGTGTCACCTGGAAGTGCTCCGTTTCATCTCTGCCCGCAAGATGTAGAAGCCCCATGATCACAGGATAAACGTTCTCCTCCAATCCATGTGCCGTTGCTGCGGGCACGCTCTAGGTTATGTCGGTTTTGGAGCAGAGGTTGAGGCCGAGAGGGCCATGGGTCTCTCTCCCCAGTGCCGCGGTGGCGTCCGGGGACCTGTGGCGGTGACTCACCCTGGGATCCAGACATCGGCATCTGAGAGCCCCGGCGCTCCGGCCTCTACACTGACTGACAAGCAGGCCTCAGGGCAGACTATGGCTCTGTCGCTGCCGTTGAAACCTCAGTGGTGGCGCAAGATGACACACTTGCAGGGTATTGCCTCACACAAGGCCGCTTCCCATGTCTAGGTTATTATAGTCAACTAAAACAAAAAGTGGGGAATGCATTTGTCAAACGCATTTTGTTTTACTGATTGTAGTATAGGTTTTCATGTGTTGTTTTGTTGCAGAGAAAATGCTGTCCCATTTTGATGACCTATGACGACAATAGTTAACTTTCCATTTATAAATTATATTTCAAAATAGTTTTTCAAAGTTCACTATAATATCCTTGCCAATGTTATCTAGAATTTAACAATTAGTGCTGGTAACAGCTGGTACGATAAGTAAATGTTTGAATTGTCATGAGTCATCAATAAATAAGCTTTGCTGAAGGCTACCTAGATTGGATAGATTGATCACAAGAGTTTAGTCAGGCTTAGGCTACTCATTGTTCTTTGAAGTAGTCAAACATTACAGAAAGAAACATCAGTCTAGTAAGTTAGACAACATTAAAAGCAAACACAATTTGATGGCGTAATCAACCAATACTAAGGCAACATGAGTGAACAAGTAACATAATGTGTATATTATCTTTCATCTTTTTAAGTTATGCAACCCTGTGAAAACAAGATTTCCTCCTTACACTCAATAACTGTTGGTTTGCCATGACAGCAGCCAAACACTTCCTGTAGTTAATCAGTCTCTCACATCACTGTGGTAACTCATGTGCACTCATGAAATGGGCAATTGTCTATCAATGATATTTAAAACTCTCCCATTCAGAAGACACATTCATTCTTTAACTGCACTTGTCAGTTCTTCATATTTCATTATATTATTACTATGGATTTGTTGTCTTGAATGTAATAAGGGCACAGCAAAATATTAGCATATTTTTCCAAAATAAAGAAACAAAGCCAAACCATTTTTAAGTATTCCGTGATGATCACAAACCAGGAGACCAGGCCAATTCAAAGATGTATGGCTACAGACAGCTGGAAATAGTAAAATAAGCTATCATATCATAATTCAGATGTTTATGGAGTTTTTGTCCCATCTTCATGTTTTAGATTTCTTTTGGGCACATTGTTGGAAATAAGACATTTTTAATAAAAATCTCAAGGACAAGGGGATTGGCCCTTGGGTGGTTGCAGATTAAGAAAATATGAGATGTATCAAAAAATGAAGACAAAGAAGTCCCCTCGAAGTAGTATGGAGCTTTATGTGCCTTCTGAGTGTGTTGTTGTTGTGGTATTAAACAAATGCCAGACTGGCGTTTCTTGCTGTACTTGAAATAGCCTCCCTCAGAGGACTTCAGACATGGCCTCTTTGACATTCCACAAAGGATGCATCTAAACCAACCCTATGACTGTTACTGAACAACTTTTTGTTTTGTTTACAGGTGGAGATTTACATTTTACCTTTATATATTTACCTACGGAGTGCGCTTCCTTAAGAAGGTGAGTGTGCTAGTTTCCTGTGTGTGTGCGGTCTATATAAATAGCAAAATGGGAAATCAGCATATATTGTATTGAGGACATATTCTTTAAACAAGAGCTATACCAGAGCTTTGCATCCAAGGATTTGTGGACAAGGTTAGATTTACAGGATCATACTGAGCAATGCCATCAACTGACATACTACACTTTCTAAACAGTCTAAACTATAATCACTAATAACTAATGGATACATTGGCTTGGGGCTGGGAGGGCACCTCCTTGAAAATGCCATTGGTTTAAGTTCTGGGGTTTCATGGTTTACTGTAACGGGCAGAGACACAGGGAAGGGACACAGTGCCAGGGGAGGAGGGGAGGAGTCCAAAAGACAAACCCCTTTCATGGGGAGGCGGCTTGGTCTCTGGGGAAGCCTCCAGGGTTTGGGAGGAACGGCTGCTGCTGGTCGTCATTTTGTGAGTCTCTGCGCCCCCTGTCTCCAGTCTTCCTCTACTTTATATCCCAGCATTTCCTGGTTCCCTATCTTTTTTCTTCTTTACTTTGCCCCCCCCCCCCCCC
>JACXGK010011437.1:0-15999 GCA_016801125.1 Novumbra hubbsi
GGGGGGGGGGGGGGGGGGGGGGGGGGGGGCATGAACGTAACGTTTGGCGCAATTGCTTGATTGTCAAGTCTGTTTTCTGATTTGTTTCCGCCTCCTTAGCCCCGACTCCTTGAACCGCCAATCAAATGTATCCACGGTAAACTGTGTCCTAACCTCCACGCAGGTCTCGATCTCGGTGTACTGGTTCATGATGGGTAAGATGGTCTCCATGCTGCTGTGTTCCACCAGGTCAGACTTGTTCCCGACCAGGATGATTGGAACCCTGCACCGGAGACGGACACACAGGTTGGGAACGCTCCTCTAGGTTGCATCGAGACATTTGTCATCGGCGGTTCTGAATCATTTAGAATTTAGTCGTTTAGCAGACGCTCTATTCAAACATGACGTTTCTTGTTGACTGCCTACATTTAGTAGCTATTGTAAATACTACTTCAGGAAGGAATGAAACCGCTATTAAGGGTTTTCATGCTCAGGGCCAGACACCTCTTCAACAAGAACATTACTGACCACATACAGTAAGGATAGCGTGGGTTTACATCCCAAAGGTGGCAACTTACACGGGGCAACGTCCCCTCCACCGCTCTGGGGTATCAGGATTTAATCATTCCATTTGGGTATAGAGTGCCCCTACTGGGACAGACGTTCGACCAGCACACCCAGTACCCTTCACAACAACCGCCTACTGGGCATAACTCACCTACTGTCCTTGTCTGTATTCTCGTTTATAAGAGGGATCCAATGGTTGGTCACCTGAGGGAACACAGAGACAACATTACAAAAGGCAAACCTCACAGCCACGTGGGTTGATGCCACCATGCATATACAGCAGTAACACATACGCCTTTAAAAAAGCCCAAGTCAATTTCAACTCCCTGCTACGAACTACAAGATATTTGCATTCGACTAGTCTAAACGACACCTACGGGAGTTGAATAGTCCTGGCTTCGGCTAAGTCTTATGACGATACTGACCTTCTCAATGGACTTCTTGTTGTTGACGGCGTACACTATGCAAATGACATTGGCCTGGAACGAACAAGGCAGCCATTATGATTGGGACTCCAAAGTAGTCTCAGATATCGACGCATGGATTGTAACCTGACAGCAATCTCTTACCTTTGATATCTCCGAAGACAGCTGCTCATCGGTCTGTTCGGCCTCTGTGGGAATGAATTCAGGGTGCAGTTAACGACCAGTGGAATTGTATTAGGGGCCCTTTAAAGCTAGGCGACAGTTACTGAGTGTGAGACGGTGCCTTATTACACATGACTGTTTACGTGACATTTCACTTAGCATTGTACTGTACTTTGACATTTGCCCTTTCCAGATGTATTCTCAGAGGCTACATTACATATCCTACGTACAATAGGCTCCAGAAAGCTGTCAGCATTGTATTCCAGCATCGGGCAGACTTGTTTATAACATCTTGCAATGGAAGAAATGAAACCTGTGTTCTTTGGGGATTATTTTTCCCGAGCAACTCACGGTTAAATCGCTGGCGACCAGTACATAGCGATGGACCAGTTGAACTGAAGGTACGCTGTTGGACAGACCGTACGCTGCTTTTGGACAGACCGTACGCTGCTTTTGGACAGACCGTACGCTGCTTTTTTCACGGACCGTACGCTGCTGTCGGACAGACCGCACGCTGCTGTCGGACAGACCGCACGCTGCTGTCGGACAGACCGCACGCTGCTGTCGGACAGACCGCACGCTGCTGTCGGACAGACCGTACACCGCGGTGAGTGACGTACCTGAGTAGTCTACTATGTGTGTAGGAACTCTCTCCGGGGTGACGTCCGCCGGTATGGTGATCTCCTCAGCCCGGTAAGGAACCTGGCATCATCAAAACAGCGACAACCTTCATACACCGGGCGCATGACCACTAGACCACCAGCGCTTATAGAAGCAGTGGCCGTTCAATGCTGAGAAGCTAGGTAATTATGACATGTTGGCTAACCACTCTTCAGGGGGATACAGGAAGCATCCACACATACCACTTCTGGGAACTCCTCGCTGACCAGCGACATGATCAGGGAAGTCTTCCCCACCTTGGCTGTAAAAAGTAAATAGAAGGGATATGACGCATTTGTCATGGATAAAGGTTATTCAAACACGGTCCTGGATGGCCGAAACACTTATGATTCTTGCCTATTCCTTATAGTTAATCGCGCACTCCTGGTGTCCAAGGTCTGAATCAGTCCCTTTAAAAGGTGAAAAAACAGCAGCGTTTTGGCACACAAGGACCAAAGAGTCAAATAGACCCCTTTCACACTTGGTGACAAGATTTGTTGCAAATGTCTTTATGTGAGTCAGTGGTGTCTGCCTATTACATTTTAAACATTATCGACTGTTAAGGAGCTTGGCAAAGGTTTTCCTAGGCTATGTCACTCTCCATGCGTCACACAGTAAGAGGTGATGTGGAGGATGCAGTAGTGAATTATTGTAAGTTATCAAGAAATTAGTATCGTCTGTAGTCCATGACAATTGAGTACTGGACGACATTCCAATAATAGTAATGATGGACAACCAGCTTGTATTACAGTGAAATATAGCCTCAGTGGACAGTTACTACCCATGGACTGTTTTCAATAGAGTTGATAGAGCCAGAATGCTGAAATTGTTCAGGATAGCAAGATGTATAGCGCAGGGGTGGTCCCAACCAGGAGTACTAGGGCCATTGGGAGTGCATGGCCATTCCACGGGGGGTACATGACATATTACGCCACACGTTTATAAGTAAAATTAACAACGGGGGTACTTTAGGTTTAGTCCAAACGGCTGGAAACCACCGGTGTAGGTAATACGATGTTGTGTGCTAAATAAAACAGGATGAACGGTGGCACGCCACTGACAGCTACATATTCCTTTTGCCTCCGACAAGTCGGAGCGTGAGCATCACGCGTTTGTTCAGCTAGTTGTACGCATAGAAACCACCAAAGCTGACGTTAGCACACACCCAAAACAAATCCACTTACGCTCTCCCACCAGTAATATTCTGACGTCCTTACGCATTTTCACCACGGTAGAAGACCAAACCTGCAAAAGCGCTCATGAAAATAATTTATTCTCTTGTGTGTGGTTGAATGAAGCCCCCGTGCGTTCCTCGGTATGGCCTGGCTTGGATTCGCATTTTCCCAGGTGACCGTTGTACCAAAATAAACGACACGGTCGCCACGTTGCGATAATTATCTTCGATGAATTATTTTCCAGAATGGCTCGCTTGAAAGCCGTGTCTTGTCCTGTGCAGACGTTTTAGCAGATTGTGGTTGAACGTATCTGTTACAATGGTATAAACTGATGTAAACCTACTGCTCGTTCACTGGCATACCGCTCTACACACAAACTTGAACGTTACGACACTATCGCCAAAAGCTGTGCGTAAGGTTGAGACCCGCCTCCTCCCTTCAACGCAAGGTGGGAGGGGACAAATAGTGTGTTGTATTGACTTGGAAAGTGAGGTTCCGGAAGTAAAATATCCATTGTTCTGAGCAATCTAGATATTCAATATTCAGAATTCCCATATTACTGCGCAAGGTAGACGTTCTGTGTTTTTGTCAAGATAATGAAACAATTCATACGTCCATGCAGTGGCAATGGGTGGTAAATGTTTCAATAACTTTCGTTATACTTCGTTACACAGTCTTGTACCCTATAATATAATAGTGATTTCGGAGCTTTGAAGGTGATCGTTCACTTGATAGCTTTGCCGACTCCTTAGTAATTTTAAAAACCCATAACCAGTCCTTTTTTGAAACATCAGCGGTCAAAATGAATGTTTCACAAAACCCATGAAACTAAGGCGAAATATGGGCAGTTTCACTTTCCAAGTATATTACTATATTGTTATAAAGTTGCTGTGGATTAAGTATTCAAGTTCTGCTCCAAAAAATAATTCAAGCAATCAAGCAAAAGCCCTGTAACTCAAACTAGACAGGGTAGTTTCATTCTGTATATTATACCGGCAAGATTAATAAAATCCCACTGAACAAAATAGTGCTTAGCTCAGTTAGAGGAATGGTTCTGCATTTTGGATCAGGGAAGGTTTTAGGGTGTTGTGGTCTGGGGTACTGCAATTGGTGCAGGTTTCTTGGTCTGTTTTGGGGTATTTTAGGGGTTTGTTTATAGTTGGACTAAGAAGTGTTAAGCTGGATTTCATGTGTGCTGTGGGAATTGGGCCCAATGAGCTAGTGGACCTACACCTGCTTTCTTTAGTTTTGCAACGCCTGGTATTCAGAATCAGCTTTATTGCCAGCTTTATTTGAAGTACATTTACACATACTAGGATTTTTCTTTGGTGCTATGGTGCATGACAGAAAAACACAGTAAGTAGTATGAGGGTAGAAAATTAGAAATTACAGTATATATAAAATGTGCAAACATTGTGGTAGTTAATAGGAATTAGGTGAAACTGCAGTGTGAACCAGTGGAGCAGCTTCACAGGGGTTGAAAAATAATAACACATTACACAATAATCATTTGGGATTTGAAGAATGATTCAATCCAAAATGATTCATCAGCTACCTTATGTTGGACAGGGAGGAAAGAACAGTGTGTTCTGTTGCTTTAGCCCAAACAGCCAGAACACCGGCCTCACTGCCTCAGAGAACCTCTCCGTCACAGAAAGTAGCAGATTCTGACTCTCGGCGAGGCTATAAAATGACAGGGTGCCATTGGTCATATCCAGGACAACTCTGACCATACCGGGACGGTCGTGTTTAATGAACTCCTTTCTGCTGTCATGCCAGTAGCACAGCATGTCCCGGCTCCACTCCAGGCACCAGGAGTCGGCGGTGCGACCTAGCTGATCTCCGCGGCCGATGCCGGCGTAGGCCACTCCTACGGCCCAGCCAACACTTCCCGATGTGTCCACGTCCCAGTAATGACAGCCTGTACTGATCTCCTGCTCCGCCATCCACTGGCTGAGGTCGAAGCGATCATCGGGGCTGGCTGAGGATGCCGTCTTGGTCACCACCTGGAAGTACTTAGGGCGGAAGTCAAGGCGTTTGTTGCCCAGCGATCGATTGAAGGTCAGCAGGCAGAAGCTGGACATGGGCAGGGGGTGGGCCGGGGGCTTGGATTCTGTCAAAAGACACGGGCAGAACGTGAGGCTTAATACAACAAACAGCGCAGCAGAAGTTGTGATTGAGTTGAAAGCCTTTCTTGACACACAATGTCCCACACAGAATACTGGCAAACTGGCTTCAGAGCCAAAATATCTAAGTATCCCTTTTAAACATTCTGCCTGATGCTCCCTGCTGCAGATGTTGTTTAAGGCCTCTATACCCCCACCTGGTGGAATATTGATGAAAACGGCAAATTCAAAGCATTTAACACATTGCCTTTCAATACTTAAAACAAGGAAAGCCTACCTTTGGGTCTGGGTCTGTCATTTGAGGGAGGGGACAACTCTTGAACCGTACTATCAAAGGGGTCTGGAGAATCCGAAAACCTGTTATAAGACACCTCTGCGCTCATGTCATTCATAACAGATGGGTCTTCCTAAGACAATGCAAACAAGGCAATGTAAGAATATAATATCAAATGGCATTAATTCCAACTAATATATAATGTAATTGTGTAAATTACTTGTGGAAGACAGACTTTCTTGTGGCAGACAGACTTTCTTTTGGCATACAGACAGATTACTTTATAACTTACCACTTCGGCATTATGTTCTTTTGAGTGGTCTTCGTTCGATGCGAAACGTTTATGTTTTTTGTAGACTTCACTGATGTTGCAGAGTATTACATTTTTACTGTGTGTTTTTACATGTTCTTGAATTTTGTATCGGCATTCGGGACAGCACATATTCTTCTTTCCATTAGTAATGCCAACCAAACATTTCATACAATAACTGTGACCACAACGTAAAGTTACTGGATCAGTGAAAATTTCTAAGCATATAGAACAGGTAAGATCATTTCCTACGTCTGTAAGAAGTCCTTCTAACATTAAATTCATGACCCCGCGATGAGTAGAAACCAGACCCTGAATTGAAACCGAAAGTAAACATAAGCGGATACTTAATGTCGCATTAGGTGCGTAACTTGACAACCCACACGGTTTAAAATGAAACTGCCATTTATCCTCGTTGGCAATTTGAAGCCGTGCTATACAACAAGCCTACATCCTTGACCTGTGCTCAGATAAACTGAAAGTATATGTGGACTAATCTTGTTGAGAAATCTGCTCTTTTCTGTAAAATCTTGTGCAAGGACACCGAGCCTGGTTTTGAGGATGACGTTAGAGAACGACTGTCAAAATATGAGTATTTAATTGTTTTAGTTTTTTTTTAGAAAAGCGTTATATAAATTGAATGTGTTATTATTACCCTGGAGATGCCAAGTCAGAGCCTGGAACTCAGTCCTTAGGGAATGTGGAAAGAGTTTGAAAACTGTTGAAAACTGTTCAACTTCGCAGCTCTTGAGCATTTTCTAGTTCTATTCAAATAATTTTTGATTTCATGTTGTAACACAGTACATGGTGGAAACGTACAAGGGGAGTCACTTAGTGTCAGTCAGTACAGTTAAAAATCGCTTACTAGCCATTTAGCCAATACATAACGTTTTGTAGTTATGCACCTGTGCAAGTGATTTCTCAGCATATCCCTAATGAATAGTACCACTTGTGTACAATGGGATTTTATGCATAACTAAACAGCCACAAGAGGGCGTTGTCTATCTGTCTTTTGAAGGTCTGATGTCACCTGCTAGCACATTGGTTCCCTACCCTTTTCAGTACTGTACCACCGACAGATTTTTTCTCTACTTGGAACACCCATGAGGTACCCCCTCATGTTAATTTCACTAGTAAGGCATTGGTGTCATGAGTGTATTCAAGTACCCCCTGTGGAGAGGCCAAGTACCCTCACGGGTTCCAGTACCACCGTGCTGGCACAAACTCACTATTTGTTATAATTCTCTCAACAAACAAAGGGCTTTTATTTTGAAGGCGAAACATTGACATAACAACAAAAAGAAATACACAAATCTAAAAGGGATGCAATAGTTTGTGAATGATCTGTAGACCACGGAATACTTAAGTTAGTATTGTAACTTTTTAATTTATTTATCCGAAATAAATTGGTCACATTAAAACTGTTTAAAATCCTCCTAGAGTGAGCCTGGAAGCTCTAAGAACACAGCCTATTCCATTAAACTGCATCCTATCTTGATGATCTTCACCTTTCTGTCAGGAGGGATGATGACGGACTTTTGGATGAGCTGCGAGGACGAGAGAGGAAATCATCAAATAGACAAAAAAAGGGAGGATTATAGTGAAATTCTGAAATGAAGGTATTGGTAAATTTTTGGGGGTTCTTGTAGACAATCTGTGGAGCGAGAAAACCTTATAATAGTTTAGTTTATTGAATTGTAAGAATTGTTATGTGGCATGTCACATTAAATATACAGTTCTTCTATGTATTAACATACAGATTATTCCCTGCAATACTGTGTTACTTACCAACCCTACTCGCAGCAAGGTTGGTTTCCAGCGTTGCCGATGTTTGCGTTGCCTCCACCCCCTTGTATGTTGCCAATGTTACTGCCTCCACCGCCTGACACGTTGCCAATGTTCTCGTTGCCTCCGCCACCTGTAATGTTGCCAACGGAACTACCTTTGGTGTTGTCCTGACAGCGCGGTCTACACCTATCCATTGTTGCTATGACACATAGTCAAACAGAGGGAGACAGGAGGGGTGGTTAGAAGAGGAGAGAAATAATTCAGTGTTTAAATGGAAATGTACAACGGTTTAATTACATTGAAGTTTATTTTAACGTTTAAATTATTGTCCACAAAATGCACAGATCTCAAAATGCTAAGTTTGCATTCGCAATTTAACTTGGTCAGTCACCAACACCCTGGTGCAATGATGAAATAATGTTGTGTCTTACTCCCTATGTTAATAAACAATTTCAAATTAGACTAACCATTTATTAACTTTGCACAAAGTTACAATGAGGCCAAAAGTGATTTCCTAACATAAACCAGAAGCCTGTATAATAAAATAACGTATTTACCTGTTTCTGGTTTCTTCCTTGATGCAGTGCAGCTCTTAAAGGTAATAGTGAACAGGTGTTCTAGCACAGAGTGGAGAGATAGTTCTGCTTTTATAGGATAGAGGCACGCTGGAAGAGAGAATGGGGGGCGGGTTCTCAGACATTATAGGGTTGGTGTCAGTCCCAGATTATTGAAGTTAATCAACACACAATGAAAACCCATGTCAATCAATCAATCCAATTCTTTTATAAAGCCATTTTTACATCAGTGGTTGTCAAAAGTGCCTTACAAAACATGGTGGCTAGGAAAAAAACCCTATGTGGGACGGATTGTAGGAAGAAACCAAGAGAGGAACCAGGCTCAAAAGGGTGACCAAACCTCTTCTGGCTGTGCTGGGTGATGTTTTAAGAATACTATTAATAATTAATACATTTACATGGGCTGTGTCCAGAGTCTGTAAAGCCTACTCTAGGTCAGAACCATGACCAGATTTGCAGGACAGGGACAGTCGAGTGTGGGTTGATTAGGGGGTCAGCTGGAATGGTCAGGATTGTCTAGATCTAGGTTGGAACGTGGGTCAGCAGAGTGGCAGCTGGAATGGTCAGGTATCGGCTTGTTCTGTGGCACAACCAGGAGGGCTCAAGATAAGGCCTTCTGAGCCTGGTATTGTCTGGCCCATAACTTAAGACAATAAACTAAAAAGAAGGGTTGTTTTAGAGACCTACTCATGTAAAAGTAAAAAGCATCTAATTTAAAAAGTAATTGAAGTAAAAGAAATGTAGTCACTTTTAGGATAATTAGCTAATTTCACTAAGGTGTTCTGAATATCATTCCTGCACTTCTACATGCAATAAATAGAAAAAGGAACATAGGATAGGAATGCACACTCAGAACTGCATCACTGCATGTATTGTATGTAGTGAAAAACAAATACCATGTATGATTTTATGTCATAAAGACCTCAACCGATGTTCCCAATGACACATCTGATTTTTAACAAATTCAATTAGTAAGATAATAATAGCATCACTTGCACTTTAAAGTAGTTATTTCCTTTACTCCGGGTTTTTAGCAAGGGCTGCTGTATCAGTGCTTCATGGGTGACGCTTGTGTTCAGGGGATCAAATAGCTTTTCTTATCGAATTATAATTGGAAAATAACTCTACAGTGTTGTGAAAAATATTTGGCAACATAACTGATTTCATCTAAACTGCTGAAAAGATTAAGTGTACACTCAAATCACACATCACCTATTCATAACTTCCCAGAGGTTCTTAATTGGATTTAAGTCTAAGGAAAGTGTGAGCCAGTCAATGGCATCAATGCCTTTGTCACGCAGGAACTGCCTACACACTCTGGCCACATGAGGCCGGGCATTGTCCTGCACCAGGAGGAACCCAGGGCCCACTGCACCAGGAGGAACCCGGGGCCCACTGCACCAGGAGGAACCCGGGGCCCACTGCACCAGGAGGAACCCGGGTCCCACTGCACCAGGAGGAACTCAGGGTCCACGGCACCAGCGTGAGGTCTGGCGATGGGTCTGAGGATATTTCAGAAATGTATTATCTCTTCCTTTGCTATTCTGTTTTTGTTTGTTATTTTCTTTACTCCTAATGATTTAGAAATACAAAGTAGTAATATCTGTATTGTTTTCAAGGTAGTAACAAAATGTATGAAATTAATTATTGTTTCCCTTAATTTCAACCTTTAATCAACGTTCAACAACCCCACCCATGCACTGAAAAGATTTGCTACAACTATTTGTAAATTAAATATTTGCCGGGAGCTTAAATATTTACCTGGATTGAAACTGCTACAGAGAGAATTGTCTAGGGCCAATATTTGCCTTATGATAATATTATGTAGTCAAGAAAGAATGTTGACCTGTAACGCTGATTGGAATAATGCTGGAAATGGGAAACAGGTGCAGTAATGAAGATTTAATAATAAGGAAATGGATTTCCGTATCAATGTCCCAGAGCACGAAGGAGATGATCCGGCATGGGAGTCTAGTGGGCCGAGTCAGGCTGGGAGTCTCCCCTAAATCATTATGCGGAATTGGGCATTGTGGTAAAGTCCACTTTCTTAGGAAATATATTAGTATTAGTTAGAATCCAGGAATCTTTGTAGTCCCGTTATGGTGGGTGTAACTGGCCACCGCCTGACAGGTTCAACCGCATGACTGCTTCAACCGCCTGACTGCTTCAATCGCCGTCCTGCTTCAACCGTCTGACTGCTTCAACCATCTGACTGCTTCAACCGCCTGACTGCTTCAACCGCCTGACTGCTTTAACCGTCTGAATGCTTCAACCGTCTGACTGCTTCAACCGTCTGACTCTTTCAACCGTCTGACTGCTTCAACCGTCTGACTGCTTCAACCGTCTGACTGCTTCCCCATTTTTGGGAGCAAGTTAACACCAACACCCAAGTGGCTCTAGGGGAGGGAACGAAACACCCCATATCTGGGAAAAAGTAGTATGCCGGCAAAACTAGAGCTGACG
Source organism: Novumbra hubbsi (assembly GCA_016801125.1). Classification (NCBI taxonomy): domain Eukaryota; kingdom Metazoa; phylum Chordata; class Actinopteri; order Esociformes; family Umbridae; genus Novumbra; species Novumbra hubbsi. Next base: position 10,505 of record JACXGK010011437.1, read on the forward strand.
TCAAGGTGGGGCGCCTCTCCGTACATGTTGCTAGGTAACCGGCATTCAGAGTGGCTAGCTACCCATCGCTATGTTTTTTGCAACAAAAAGGTGAATATGTCCTAAACCCTCCACAAAGCAATACCAACACAATTCAAAACGAGACGCACATTTTTATACCTGTCATGTCTCCGTAGTGGCTACAATAATAAATATGTATGTGAGATGATAGTAATGCTAATTATGGATGGATTGTTGGAAGTGACAGCAAGCCATCGAAGTGCGAAAGAGCACTTTTCTACATTTGCTGGTAATTTCTACAGCCAGGCACAGAACACGTTTTCCATGAGCAACGTTGATATTTGAAAACTAGCTATTGTTTTAAAGTGTCTTTTACATTAGAAACAGTATTGTATTCTCCAATCACCATTTTGTCGAATAGCCTGTATGTACTTCATATTAGGAATTCTGACAGAGGAAATATATTAAACCACAAATTCTATTTTTATCGTTGTAGATTTTGTTTTGTAAATCTTTTGTTTTTATGAAACAAATGTAACATTTCTAAAATTAATAATTTGTATATTAAGTTAACTTTCAAATGTCACTAAAGATGCATTTCACCATTTGTGGCCACTGGTTGTAATGTTGTACTGTTGTGGATCAAAACGGGTCCCGGAGTTGTGAACCATGTCATGTACATTATGTGCTAATTTATGACATCAAGACCACTTGCTTTGTTTGGATGCTGTGGTTAAATGAGGTACAATCACATGTAGAGTAAAACTAGAATCACACATGAACATCCACAGACTACTTTTGTGGTTCTTGTTGTAACAACATTTTACAGAACACATACAAAATGTTAATTTTTCAAATATTTATTTGTATCTCACAGTGTCACTTGCAGTTATAGCTAGGTGTAACAACCATACAGCCCAATTGAAATGAATAGATTTTTTTTTAAAAGAAGTATCTATTAGCAAAATCATTGGTAGAAGTAAATAGAACAGTATACCCCAAGTGTGAATCTGGAAGAGTTATGTGTGTTAACATACATAACTTCACTTTTGGGGGGTGTGATCCAACCCTTCCTCATCCACCCAGATCTTTCCGTTATTGGCAAACTTCACCTCTTTTTTGTCAGTGATGATGTAGGACCTGGGTTTTCCATCATTAAATTCTGCAAGGAGATTTCTCAGCCCAGACATTGGAGATTCCTCAAGGCAGAAATTTGTTTTGTCACTTTTTACTTGAAATCCAGTGACATAGAGCTTCTCAGACATGGGGGCTTTGTAAGAGGAGTGTGCCAAGATGAGAATGGATTTGCCCTCCTTAAGTTCATTCTTGTCTATGAGGTCTTTATCATCCATTGGTCTCAGCTTGTAGTAGAGACGAATAGGCGAGTTTGTTGCGTTGGCTATGGTGATACAGGGTGTGTCCGGATTTGAGATTGCTGCTGTAAGAGAACAATAGAACAACAGAAACAGAAAGACAAACAGAGAGAGAGAGAGAAAGGGAAAAGGAGAGCAAGAGATTAACTGGACAGTGCTGAGAACCCTGTTTAGAGCATCATTCTGTAGCGTCTCAATTGTTCTTTTTAATACCAATGCTGGAGCTGATACTTTGGTATGTGTATTTTTCAATCCTATTTGAAATAGGTCATATAGCACAACCATTCATTCACAGAGTGCTTCCTGCTGGACATGGTTACATACCAAAGTGACAGTATGGTTGAGCATGACGGCCGACGTTAACAGAGCCGCCAATTGAATTGTCGGACCCCATGTTATTCCCAGAGCCACTGTTGTTATTGTGGCTGTTATCGTTTCCCATTGCTGCTGTGGTAGACAGCAGAGAGAAAGAGAAGCAAATTCAGAGTACAATATGTAGATTCAGAGTACAATATGTAGATTCAGAGTACAATATGTAGATTCAGAGTACAATATGTAGATTCAGATTACAATATGTAGATTCAGAGTACAATATGTAGATTCAGAGAAAAAATGTACATTCAGAGTACAATATGTAGATTCAGAGTACAATATGTAGATTCAGAGTACAATATGTAGATTCAGAGTACAATATGTACATTCAGAGTACAATATGTACATTCAGAGTACAAAATGCATTTAGTATGCTGATATTGAAATGAATCATTAAGTGAATAATAACTACAATGAGATCAAATAAAGTAAAAAACAATTGTAGTCCTAAAATGTTTCACACATGTCAATTCCGTTTTTATGGCAAACTTAAATAAATTAACGGTCAAATATAAATAAAATAGATATATTTCGTTATTTGAATTGAGTAATAGAAATGGATAATTTTGAGCAACTACCCACATACATAACACATTTTGGAAGGTCTCCCAGCCATCGCTGCTCAGGAAAATAACTGTTTAAATTATAACAATAATGTATTTGAAATCACGTATTTACCAGTGTCTGTTTTTTTCTGTAGAGCAGTGGAGCGCTTGATTGTCGTTATGATCAGGTGTTTTCTAGTGCCGAGTGGAGAGGTTGCTAAGATTATATAGGCTTACAGGCGGTACTGTACGTTGCTAAGAGAACATCTCTCCCTTCCTGGTGCCATTGGGAATCAATGCAATGTCTTCTGGTGTGTTGTTCCTTCCTGGGTTCTATGGCTCCCACCCACAACAGGGCATATAGCCAGGGGTGTTAGGGACTGATGAAAATAAGTGTAGAGAACCCAAGAGAATAATTTGGTTCCAGCAAACGTAGTGAACATTGGTGTGTTAAGGCAAAGTGTGACTATATCTATGACCTGCCAAAGATCTCTTCTTCCATAGAAACTTGTGGGAATTCAGTTTTATGCATTTTTTATGTTTTCTGATGACATATTTTTCACAGCGTTGATGGAGGTAGGACATGTGTCCTAGTGGATGTGGGGCGAATAGAAAGAGAGCAGTTGAACATTCCTGGCTCACTTTATATATGTGACTCGTTGTTGGAGAAAGACGTTCATGGCCCAAAATTCACCTTTTCCACTGTATTCCTTTTATCCTCTTCAACTAGTCTGCTAGATATAGAAGAAAGCCTGGGAAAAACAATAAAATTAAGAAGTGGTTGAGCCATCTTGCCAATATTTATAGTTGTGCACCTTTAGGTATTTCCTCTTCATGTGCCTAACGAAAAGTTCCACTTGGTGGAGGTGGGAAAATACTGAAGTTATGACTGAACAACCACTAGGGGTCGTTGTCTCTCTGTCTTTTGATGGTCCATTGGATTTATCTGATAGTACACTGACTAACTGACCCAGATATTGACTGAAAGCTTACATTCATGTTCAACTGTATATTTTTTGCTGGATATTTTGCTACCACGAAACAGCTTACAAAGGGACACACATTATTTATAATATATATTTTTAAACTCTTTACACTTGTTTGTGTTCTGTGATTGTGACTGGGTAAGCTGAAAGCCCATTTAATGGTTGCACAATCTTTAATTTAGCATTTAAAGTCCTGTTTTGTATGTTCAATGTTCAGTGTGAATTTTTATGCTGTTAATGCAGTTATGCAAATTCATAATTCAGAGTGGAATTTCATAATTTTTCTCAGCAATAATGATAATATAGGACTATGAAATGTGTAATATTTCCTAGGTTTTTAAACAGTTTTTTTTATTTATTTTACTTAAAGAAACATTTTAAAATGAAGGAGAAGGATATAAAAGGAATTCATGCTTGTTATGAATTGTAACATTGCATGTGCACTCTGAAGTAGTCCACATGTCCCTAAATCCAGATCCGGATTCATCTAAATTACATTTGCTCTTCAGTATTGCAAATGTTATAGTTGTTCATTTTCAACCCCTTTTGCTCAGCTAGGAATGCCCTTTGTACCCCCAATACACACACAGAAACTCATACGGTATGAATTACTTGTCATAGTTGTTGTCACGTTTATTTATTTGCCGAAAACAAACTGGTCACATCTGATTAAAACCATACTTCTACAGTGAATCTGGTTAACACTATTCCATTCATCAACAGCCAGTTTTCATAATCTTCAGCCCAGTGTGAGCAGGGTTGTTGACAGGTTTCTGTCAGTCACCAATACCTATGTGTCAATGTAAAATAATATTTTGTCTTCTCTATTCCCTGTGTTAATAATGATTTCAGAATTTGTTTCTTCATGTATTCATTCATCTTCTGGACAAATTTACCATGGAAAAGTTAATAGAAAATGTTAACTAGACGTCTGTATGTAAATAATGTATTTACCTGTGTCCTTGGTGCTGTGGAGCTCTTGTAGGTAATAGACCCCAGTCTGTCAGGTTAGACAACCTCACCTCCTCCACCCTGACCCTGAACACTGGTGTCCCACATGGCTGTGTGCTTAGCCCACTTCTGTACTCTCTCTTCACCCATGACTGCGTCCCTCTGCACAGCTCCAACACCCTCGCCAAGTTTGCGCATGACACCACGGTGGTTAGTTTGATCAGCGACAACAATGAGTCAGCCTACAGAGAGGAGTTCAAGTACCTTGTGGCTTGGTGTGCAGACAACAACATGGCCCTCAACACCAAGAAGACCAAAGAACTGATTGTGGATTACAGGAAGTCTAAAGGCTGCATCCATGCCCCAGTCCACATTGATGGGACCACGGTGGAACGTGTGGCCAGCTTCAAATTCCTGGGTGTCCACATCTCCGGGGACCTCTCCTGGTCCTTCAACACCTCAAGCCTGATAAAAAAGTACTTTTTAAGGAAGTTAAAGAAGACACGCCTATCTACAAACATCCTGGTAAACTTTTACCGCTGCACATTCAAGAGCATCCTGACTAACTGTGCCACAGTTTGGTACAACGGGTGCTCTGCGGCCGACCGGAAGTCCCTGCATCACTGGTGTCCAGCTCCCCGCCATCAAAGACCTCCAGCACAAGCGCTGTCTGCGGAGAGCGCATGGCATCATCAGGGACCCCTCACACCCGAGTCAAAAACTGTTCGCCCCCCTGCCATCTGGCAAGAGTTCTCTACATCCCCGCACAAGCCGGCTTTGGAACAGTTTCTTCCCAGCTACTGTTACCCTACTGAACTCTGTGTCCCAACGATAGTCCTACCTCCTCCACTACCTCCTGTTATGCACATGCTACACGCTACCTTATTCATTACTTGCCATTTGCACAAGGTATACTATTTCTACTTCTTATTGCATATTTACACTGACACCTCATTAGACCCTTGCACTATTGCTTTCCGTTTGTACTGCCAACTGCACATCTGCATTTTGTACATTGTTATATTGCACTTTAGCTAACTATGCCATTTGCACATTCATACACTGCGCTTCATTTATAAGCAAATAGAGCATCTGTACACTGACACACTGCCCTGCACAACATTTTTTGCACTGCTCTTTTTTGCACTTCTGGTTGTTATCCTCTCACCTGTACATCTAGGTTATCCTCTCATCTTTACATTTAGGTTATCCTCTCATCTTTACAGTTAGGTTATCCTCTCACCTGTACATTTAGGTTATCCTCTCAC
>JACXGK010011438.1:0-16035 GCA_016801125.1 Novumbra hubbsi
GTCTGGGAGAGGCGTTGTGTGTGAATGCTGGTGAAAACACATCTGTTTGTTCTTAGGTGATGGCCCTCAGTGCCGGGATTATGTGATCAGCCTGGGTGTGGTGAAGCCCCTGTTGTCCTTCATCAGCCCCGCCATCCCCATCACCTTCCTCCGCAATGTAACCTGGGTCATGGTCAACCTCTGCCGCCACAAGGACCCACCCCCACCAATGGAGACCATCCAGGAGGTGTTGCTTATTGTTTGCTTTTTCTTTACGGCGTACATATTTTCTCAACTAGTTCTTCTTAACATTAGGTATAAACAATGTTTTTCTGGTTGAAATGGTGTCATAGTAATAGCTAGGTCTCATGAGTAATTGGCGAGAAATGGATCAGCAGTTGGACGGTCGTCAGAGGGTGGATGAATGGAGGAGGATTAGGCTGTACCAGCAGGTGTGCTGTTAAGCTTGGGAAATGAGGACTTATTTTAGTGCTCAGAGCAACTTGTCTCTGGAATACGTACTGCTGCTGAATGATCATGGCCCTTGTCCCTGAACAGCCATATAACCCTTGAACACCGGTGTGGGAATTCCTGTCATCAATGTGGCATTTCTCTCACGCCAACTCTTTGCTCCTCTTTCGCAGATCCTTCCAGCTCTCTGTGTACTGATTCACCATACTGATGTCAATGTGAGTATTCTATTAGAAGAGCCAACACAATTAGGAAATATTGCCATTGAACCACTGTCACACATGCAAGCTGCATGGATCCATGTATTAATAGGTAGGTGTTCATCTTTTGGGCCCGCTGACTTTGTGACCGTGTGTGATTTCATTTTTTTCTCCCCCAGATCCTGGTGGACACGGTATGGGCTCTGTCTTACCTGACGGATGCTGGCAATGAGCAGATCCAGATGGTGATCGATTCGGGCATCGTGCCTCACCTGGTTCCCCTGCTTAGCCACCAGGAGGTCAAAGTCCAGGTATGCAGAGAGAGGCCCATGAGTACCGCCATCCTCATATCACATCAATAATAGTTATCTGTTTTCTACTCCAAGGGGCTGAGGGGTAATGATACCCTCCCAGCTGTGTTATGGCCAGCCACTGCTGTTAGCTGATAGGTGTGTAGGTTATATGGTCGTAGATTCTGTGTTAAGTAGACTGATTTGCGGTTAGAAGTTGTGCCTGCAGTGTTTTAACTGAGACGCGTTCCAGTCAGGTTGGGGTGGTCGGGGGTGGTGACCAAGCTGACCGTTGATGTGATGTTTCTTTGGACATATTTGAGTTAATTCTGGCTTGGATGCCTTTTCAGTTGGCTTCTAAAACTGCCATAATATACTGCTCAGTTATTTGTTTGGATCTCTTTGGTTAGTTTCATGAATGAGCTGATGCTTGGATTTACTTGTATTGTGCAATGTGGGACTTGATTGCGTAATGTGTGTTTCTCTATAGACTGCTGCTCTGCGGGCCGTTGGCAACATCGTGACTGGAACTGACGAACAGACCCAGGTGGTCCTCAATTGTGATGCACTTGGACACTTTCCCTCCCTCCTCACTCATCCCAAGGAGAAGATTAACAAGGTACCCCCACGCAGGACACTGTGCCACTGACTGACCGTGCCATAGGTGTGCCACTGACTGACCGTGCCATAGGTGTGCCACTGACTGAACAAGCTGGAGGTGATGATATCAGAGACATGGTGCTAGTGTGTGAATGCTGTGTGAATGCCAGTAATTGGGGATCTAGCTAGGAGTTTGTTTGTTCCTGCGCTGTTGAAGATCTGGATCATGGTATGATAATTGTGTTAGAATTGAATTTTGAGTTGGTGTGTGTGTGTGTGTGTGTGTGTGCGCATGGTAAATTGGGCGGGGGGCAGTGGGTGCAGATGACCCATGGGTCTCTGCTGATATCGGAGTGCATCTGAGGCCTGTCACTTAATCAGAGGCCCCTCGCTCAGTGACATGGTTGATGATTAGAGCCTCATGACCGCCCCTGCCCCGCCCCCAGCATCCCATCTCGACCAGGGACCTCAGCCCCTACAGCGGGCCCCTGGAGTCTGATCTAGCTCAGTCAACACACGTTGTTTCTGAACCTCATGTTCAGCAGTCTTTCTGTTGTGGGTGGCCCAGTGTATGACCTGACTCATTTATTGTATGTATGGAATGCTTGGCTTTTGACATTTACTTTGTACCAATTCTGTGAAACAATCAAAATAATCAATAGAGATTAATCTTAATATCTTGGCATATTCTTAATTTTGTGCTCATATTTGGCCCTAAGAAATTATAAAAAAATATTTTTTTATATTTTGTTTTAAGACAGCAAAGGCAAACGAAATTACAATCTCAGGAATGTTTTAAGCATTTCTTTAAAGAAGTGACGTTTTCATGCTTGTTAGGGTAGGCCAATGCTAGGGTAGGCCAATGCTAGGGTAGGCCAATGCTAGGGTAGGCCAATGCTAGGGTAGGCCAATGTTAGGGTAGGCCTTCTTCCTCTGGGCAGTCTTTGAACAGAGTCACACTTGCACACTCACTAACAGCTGTGAAAATGTATAATATTTATGGTAATATATTGTGTGGACATATTGTTCATTATTTACTCATTTACATTTTAATATTATACCAGACACTTTTCTAGAACCACATCAAATAAGTGGTGACATATGAAGGTCCTGTTCCATGCTTAAATACAAGGGGGAAATATTTTTTGTGATTTGGAAGCAACTAAATGAATCTCACACCGGCATCTAAGGAATGTAACAGCACTTCTTCAATGTAGAGCATCATGTTAGTGACCAGGTAAACAATGTAGTCCGTGAGTTAGTTGGGCTAGTTAGTCCTGCACAAATGTGTGTTGAGCTTTACAACATACCTCTTTTCCAGCAAGAGTCTCCTTAAATATTTGACTAGGAAATGGTATTGACATTTTACTGAAAGTTATGTAAATATATTCGTCATCAGGACAATTGTTTTAGTCTTAACCTGCTCTTCCTGTGCTAAATGCATGCTTTACAATTTGTTTCCACATATGCATGCTGTTCTCTGCAGTGGAACAGTGCACAACATACTGAATGCAGGGGTTCCCATCGTAAATTAAAACATATATATTGATCAGAAACAGTTTTATTGCTGCTTTAATCAGCACAACAGTTTATCAATAGTGAAAGGGTTTTCTAATTCATTAATTAGGCTTTTAAAATGATAAACTTGGATTAGCAAATAGCTAGCCGTTAGAATACAGGACTGATAGTGGCTAATAATGGGCCTCTGTACATCTATGTAGATCTTCCATTAACAATCTGCTATTTCCAGCTACAATAGTCATTTACAACATTAACATCTACCTTGTAATTCTGATCAATTAGATTTTTTTAAATGGACCGTGTGCTTTTTTTCTTTCAAAAACAAGTACATTTTTAAGTGACCAGAAACATTGAAAGGTAGTGTACCTAAACTGACCCATGTGCCAGTCTTGAGCAACAAACTAAATGTGGCCAAGAAAACACATCTTTCCATACAATTGAGTCAGATTTGCATCTGGGTGACATGTGATTTGCACATAGTCTGATACACACATTACCTATTTAGTAAACAGAAAAAAAAAAGTTTGAGTGTTGCAGTTTCTTTATCCATCCTGCAGGAGGCAGTGTGGTTCCTGTCCAACATCACAGCAGGCAACCAGCAGCAGGTGCAAGCCGTCATCGATGCCAACCTGGTGCCAATGATCATCCACCTCCTGGACAGGGTTTGTTGCATCACTTTTACGGCTTTATTCAGTTTTTGAAAACGGCTTTATATATCCTAATTTCAATTATAGTGAATATAATATTGCTACAATATTCTGAATTACAAACAATTATTGCAGGGAGACTTTGGAACCCAGAAAGAAGCAGCCTGGGCCATCAGCAACCTGACAATTAGTGGGAGAAAGGATCAGGTGAGCGTCCTTGCTACCTCAATTGAGGCTTACCTGTACACGGTCTACTGCAAACCCCTCCTTTCCCTTCCCTCTTTGAAATCCAATTACACGCTGAAACGTGCACCTTTTTCTAATGTGATCTGTTCCCCTCTGGGCCTATAGGTGGCGTACCTGATACAGCAACAGGTCATCCCGCCCTTCTGTAACTTGCTGATGGTGAAAGATGCTCAGGTGGTGCAGGTGGTCCTGGATGGCCTCAGCAATATCCTCAAGATGGCTGACGATGAGGCCGAGGCCATTGCCAACCTCATTGAGGAGTGTGGAGGTAAGAGCCCAGTTCTGTGCTCTGTTAAACCAATCATTGGTTTTTCTAGTGGTGTATGTTGGACATGTATTGATCCTAACCCATCAGCTTTGTAGTTTTGACTCATCCACCTCTTGCTCTCCTCCCTCAGGTCTGGAGAAGGTGGAGCAACTCCAAAATCACGAAAATGAAGACATCTATAAACTGGCTTATGAAATTATTGATCAGTTCTTCTCATCTGATGATGTAAGTCGGACCTCATGGTTAAGGTACTGCATATTATGTTATGTGCAATGTCTTTAAATGGATGATTGATTTTGTATTCTCTCATTCAGATTGATGAGGACTCCAACCTGGTGCCTGAGCCAATCGCGGGGGGTACGTACGGCTTCAACTCATCCACCAACGTGCCAGCAGAGGGTTTCCAGTTCTAGAAGGCATCTCGGAAGTCTTGAGTTTTGTTCGTGATGCAGCACTCTGTTCAACATAAAAAAAAAATTTAGGAGCGAAAGAGAGTGCGAGAATGTGAGAAATTAGATCCATTGTGCTTGGCTCGTGGGATCCATGGCTGCATCTTATCAGAGAGAAAATGTGTGGATTTCGTTTGGCATTCCGGGGGAACAAGCCCAAATGAAGTTTGAGATGGCGAGTGGGTGCGAGTGAGAGTGAGTGGCTACATGTTGCAAAAAACAAACATCTACATTGAATGCGTTGAGACATGCCGAATAACTTGTTATCGGAGCTGTCGACTAAAACAAACTACTACAACGACAACAAAAACGCGTGGAGATATCCCAGCCCGGGGAGAACCAAAGACTTATAAAAAAAAATCAAGAAAATCTGTAGGCAACAAATCACGAAAAACACAAAAGGAAACTCAACTATCCAAGCGTAAGATGAACCATATCACAATTCTGCGGTCCTCCGACCAGAGGGGGCGCCACCTGTGCGTCCCTCCCCCAATCGGCCACGCTATCAGACGTGTGAATGGACCCATTGTGTATGAATGTCTGGACTCAGTGCTGAGGAGCCAGGTTCATCTCCTCCAATCAGAGGCCCTTGATGGGCCATCTCCCCCTCCCCCCCGCGGTGGTGGGCAGGGCCGGAGTCCAGCTGCGCGTGTCAAGTGTCGCGTGTGCGAGAGAATGGACGAGTGACTGTATGTGCCTGGAGTGTGTCAGAAGACTGGATGTGAACGCATGCAGAGGAAAAAAAATACAACATAAGAGAAACAAAAAAACCTAGAAATACAACGAAGGAAAATACAAGAATAAATTCTGGCTTCTAAAGAGAGGCAGACAGAAATCCCTGAAAGAAACTTTGGAAGTGGGAGGAAAAAAAACGACATCATCAAAAGGATTATTTTGCTTTGAGTTTTAATTGTTATTAAGTTAGTATTAATTGACACTGGACAATGATAAGGGCCGGTGAAGCAGCGGGTGCATTGAATGAAGATGCATTTAGTGGCTATTCTGAGTTTCTGTTTCTGCCTCCAGTGTGTACCTTTTTTATTTTCTGCTTTTACTTTCATTGCTTATGTAAGGTGATTGATATTGATCATACTCCACACTCCCACAATAACAACCATACAATATGGGTTAGATGCTGTGAAACTCTGACATCACAATTGTCAACCAAATGACTTCTATATCCCCTAGCATGATTTCATGTTTTTTTTCTTTCTTGATGCACAAATCACTGCTTTGCAGTATTGTTGCCATAGCTTTGAGCTTAGACTTATCACAAGGAGATGAAATGAAAAATTGCCATTTTATGTAACTTTGTGATCCATAACTTTTGCATGTACTAAACTATAGCACAGTTCATTTTAGTTTTTTTTCTTTTAAACATTCTTTAGGCTGTGTACACAGTGTAATTTTCTTTTGTAGTAAACTGTGCTGTTTAAATGTTACATGTCTCCCCCTCCCCTTCTGACTTTAGTGTCATCTGAACAGTTTTGCACATGTACTGCACATTGAGAGGCCTGAAGTCGCCTTCACAACACCTTCAATAATATGCGTCATCCAACCACGATCTTTGTTTTATATTCAGTAGTAGAAACTGTCAACCCATGTTGATCAATTTTAGGGAATTTCAAAATGTTTTTTAGGATGGGCAATAATGATGCTGCCTTTTGAATTTTGAGGCACTCCGAAGTTGGAGGTAAGTATCAAGGGGATTGGACCCCCTAGCTTTGCCAAGGTGGCTCACAATGATACATGTTTAGCCTTATTCCTTTACCTACCAAGAAAGAACGAGTGTGCTGTACCTCCCAAACCCCTGCCCCAGCCCCAACTTTTCCATTTAGGTGCCCAATCTTCCCTGATTTTTTTTTGTTAATTTAAAAAACACTGTAGAAAGTGATTAAACTTTGTGGTCATCATAACTTGTTGAACATAGGGTATTTTTTTGCAGCATTCCTGGTTAGCAAAGATGTGGTTTCAAATTGAGAATAAAATGAAATGGTGGTTAACCTGTTGAATTATAACTACAGGCTATGTTGTCTTCAAGAAAATAAACCGTGAAACCTGCAGGCAGTCTTACTTCTGTGTGTTTTCAAGGGTTGTGAATTCTCTGTTGCACATGCAGTTTAATGTGCGTTATGTAATTGCTATCATGTGGTTTTTACAAAATCTGTCAAAAAGAATAACCTCTTGAACCAAGCCACAGAAATGTAGATTACATGGAATTGCCAAAACATCATCAACCAGTCATGTGTTATTTTATACGACGTTTTTATGTAGTTTGTGATGTTAATGAGATGTTGGGTGAAGGCCTGATATGTTAAATCATGTCCTCATATGACCAGCGACGGTTGACCTGTTTCCTAGGAACGTCCGAGTAACCAAATCCTAATCTTGTAAATCTGTGAATAGAAACGTCTATATCCACTTTTAAAAAGTTGTTTGTGCACACACAATCTCACCGTTGTTCTCATCGCGGGAGCAATAACGATTTTGGGTGAGCAGAGAATTGTGTGAAGGAATAAAACTCAAATGAAATTGTTATTTAAACAAAAAGTGGCAACCGCCGTTGTTCACAGCAGTGCATTTGATTTAAATGTGCGTGAGGCATATGATTGGACTAACGGGTAATTCGCATGGTGAGTGATTTCCAAATAACACTGGCACATAAAAACGAAGTAGTCGGCTATTGTCAGTGTAAACGTATGAAGCAAATAAATTGCCTAAACCGCTTTTGTGCAGTAAAAGAACAAAAGCTCACACTAAACGTTGTGACATTTTGAAGTGTCTTCGCGCTTTTGTGTTTAGCTTGATATACATATTAGGAAGGTTTGAGTGCGCGAAGTCATTATGGACATTTTTCGTTGTACAAATGTAGACTGCAGTGTGAAACGTAGTCCTGTCTGATTAGTTCAAACGCATGTCAAATTAACTTTTTGCACAAGTTGTCTCGTCAGATAAAAGCAAAAATTATTAACAGACTGGTGTTGATGGAACTTCATGAGCTTTCAACTGCAATGTAATTTACACAAAGGCCAAATATAGTGTAAGTTCGGTGCAGTCTGCTACCAAAATTAGTAGTGGCTATCGGTCGACCTTGACACAGCCAATTCAGATATTTTAGATTAAAAAAAATGTATTAATACATCTAATTAATAGCTGATCTGATTAGTAAAAAGGTTAATGAGTACAAATGACTATTCCGGAGCCTGGCTTACGAAAATGTTACTATCGAGGCTTCTGGAACTTTTGTGAATTCCAGTGTTATTAAATATCCATGATTCCAAAATTATCCCAACAATCGCTTTGCTGTTGCTTCAGTAAATCTAATGATTTACTAAAACAGCTTATGATGGGAGAGGAACTCCACAATGTTTTACACTATTTAAAATTATGTAACCCTTACTCTAACTACATTACATCCAGATTCAAATGAAACAATTCTCTTATCAGGTCACATTGTAGTTCATCTCAACCATTGTGTTATGTGGGATTATTGTTGCAGACTTGTTAATGTAATATCCTACAAACCTATGCATGGGTTAAACTGAGACAGTAGACTGAAATAGCTTCTAGTGGTTTGGTGAAAGTCATCCAGTGTGAAGTTACCCGGTGCTGTCAAATTCTTTTAGAGGGTGGTTTGGCAACAGTTCATTTTAATAGCTGGTAAGCCACATGACTGACCACAAAACTTTTGGGGGTGCCATAACTTTGCTAATGTGTGTAATTGTTGATGAAAAGGTAAAATTAACATCACAGACATTATTTACCAATTTTATTTAAACTTAAGTGTGCTTTAAAACAAAGTAGCTTAATCTTTGTTGTTCTAGTCAGGACAATCAACATTCATTAAATTTGCTCTTGATTAAATAAAGTTGGCTCCAATTACAGGCTAAATGCATTACATACGAATGGCGGAAACAAGCCAGGTGGGAAGAGGCTCGTCCTGTCCCACCACACCAGGCCCTGACATGGATCACCTAGAGGAGGATCTGACATGTTCTGTGTGCTATTCACTCTTCGCTGATCCCCGTGTCCTGCACTGCTCCCACACCTTCTGTAAGTCCTTCCTGGAGAATGTGCTCCAGGTTTTCTGCTGTCTACACCACCTGGCGTCCGCTGCGACTCCCTCTCAAGGGCCCGCGGTGTCGTAGAGCTCCCACCCACGGGGGTCGACGCATTGCCCATCAACGTCCCCCTCTGCGCCATCGTCGAGCAGGTCACCCCTTCAACACTTCTTCTAAGCTCCTTGGGCGTTGTCACCTTGGGACATATACGTTACAATGCAATTAAAAGGGGTACGTCATTAATTCTGTCCCTGTCACGACCTCTCAGTTCCAGAAGGACAGCCAGCCACGGTCCCGCTTCTGTCCCGAGCACCACAGGCAGCCCCTGAACGTCTATTGTGTCCAGGACCGCCAGCTCATCTGTAGGCTGTAGGCCGGCACCAGGGACACCCCATCGATGGCCTGCAGGCGGCTTTCATCAGGGAGAGGCAGGCTGGTATGCTGGGGAAGCTCTCGGACCACCACTGGGCAGAGGTGATTTATCCTGTAATTCTACATTTAACGAGGACATACGCTTGACCTCTTTGGAGTCTTCTGCATTCTTTTCTGTCTCCTGAAGTTGTGTGAGCTGGGGCAGCAGCTGGAGCCGGAGAAGGCTAGAGGCGAGGGGCGGGTGAGACAGGATGGGCAGGCTGTGGAGCGGTATTTCCATGGGCTGGAGGTGGTTCTTGCCAGGAAGAAGGTCGCCTTCATGGGGACCCTGGACCCTGCCAGCATGGACGTGTCCCTGGCCTATGACCCACTCATCCAGAGGCTGAAGGACCTGCATAGCCTATGTCTGTGTTGTCATGGTATTACCTCACCTTTGCAAATTGACAATGGAGCCACCAATCACCAATCACATAGAAAAATTAAGTTAATTCCTATTTGGTCTATATAGCATTAGCATTTTTAAGGCTTATCATCTCAGACATGCTTTTTTTTTTTTTTTTATCGTCCTCCAGACGTTCATTTCGAGCCCTGGATTCAATTATGATAGCGGATTATAGGAATAGTAACATTTCAACTGAATTTTCAATCTGTTTACCATAAACAACATCTCGGTAAGAGATGTAGCAGGACTGCAATGTGCCCAGATTCAACAAAAACATTTAAATTGGGAATATCATATTTGTAAATGGAATAAAGGTGAATGTAAACAACCTATCTTGAAAAAGACTAGCAGGGATATAAGCGATTATACGCCCAGGATGCTAGGCACATGTAAACATTGTCACTGCCTTAAAGCCCCAATGCCTTCAACCTGTGATTGGATTAGGCCCCAGCCTTAAGGCTCAACTCAATCGAACCCACATTGCAATGTTTATGCAGCTCCTTTCACAATGATCTGATGAACTCACTGGTCTGGGTTATTGTATAAAAATCAAAAACGAATACCAGGGCCACCCCATTCACAGGTGGTTCATTTTCATAAGTGTTTAGAAACAGGATATAGTAAATAGACACTGTAAACACTGCTATCGTGGGACAGAAGGAATCCAAGTCATAACTATACTGTGCTTAGCACTTGGAACTCAATATGCATGGGTTATGACAATGACAGACAGTACTTCCAAGTGACCTTAACTTGCCTTAAATAATATCTAGAACATTTAGCAAGTCAATGTCTAAACAGAATCCAAAGTCTCTTTATACGCAAATGCATTTAACATGTTATGCTTTGTAATAAATAATTGTTAGGTCTAGATGAAACAAACTATTTAAGTTAACAGAAAAGCCTGCTCCATATGCTTATTTATATAACCATTAGTACACATTTTCTATTAAGCGTGTATATTCTGTATTTCATGTCTCACAATAAAAGGATGATCTGTGCTTTGTCAGAATTAAATGAATTGAAGAACTTCAGGGTTGGGGTAGATAAATTATTCTCCATTCACCACTACTCAATTCCTGAAGTTTAAGTTCAATTAAACTTTATGAAGTTTACATGACTAAAAAAAGGTTTTATTATTTAAAATAAAAATCACCATAGTAGTTAAGTTTAACATGGTTACCAGCCCAATGTCAGTCAAAACACATTAGATTAATTACACAATTGCCCAGTTTCCACTTTTTAGATAATGTTGTGGATTACTTATACTAATTCCAGTATTAAACATTTATTTAATTTGCTTTTGAATTATACTTCTATTTAAACTACCAATTGACCCCAATCCTAGAGAGTATAGTTAATTGAGCATTGGTCCAGATCTCCATGAAACCTTGCGGCATGACTCAAAGCATCTTTTCTTTTATAAAGGATTTCTAGATCCACTTCAAATAAGGTGTGTGTATGCTTAGCTTACAGCACATATGAGTGCAGTCTATAGGACAAAAAAAAGAAATATTTCATTTTTAAATCAATGTTTGCTAAATATAAGTAAAGGTTTTTATATATGGATTTTTAAATCAGGACAAGGTGACAAACATATTTACAGTTAAAAGGGCAAACCTAAACGAAACAGACCTTATCGGAAGCAATTCTTAAATTCCTTATAGGAAAAGTGAATGGTTATAAGCAAAAAGATCCAATCACATTTTGCCACTACTTTTTATGGGGATTATGGGAACCATGTCAATCTATTCTCTCAGGTTGTCATAAGTTAAACTAGATACAGTACGGAAGCCCTATTGCTCTCCTGTTGTTTAGTGACCTTTTGCCCAATTCTTAAGAAAACATGGGTATAAATTTGGAGGAAATGCAGCTATTGTGATTCTTCCTGTGCTATGCATGTTCCATTTAGGGTTAAGGAATACATACGAGTGATTTTATAGTATTCCAAGACAAGAAAGGTTTTAGTTTAATCAGTGAAAAGGCATTTAATGACAGTATAATAGGTAAAAGTCAGTTTATATACATGAAAAAGAAAATAGATGTACAGATCTTGCCAAGAATAGCTAAATGGGAAACCAGTTACCACTGTTCTAAGCAGAGACTGGCTCCTTAAAAACAATGGTTTTTGGGTTGATGCCCACACTTTTGGTGGTGTTTTGGGTTTTGTAGATGCCGATCAGACGGTCAGCGATCTCAAACATGTTGTTCCTCAGGGAGATAATGATGAACTGAGCGTTCTTGGTTTGCTCCTGTAGAGGGAGAAAATAAATCAGCAAGTGGAAATCACGTACTAATCATCATAATTTTCATGTTTCTCTTTTACTCATGCAAGTCCAGCTTTTAACCAAGAGCCGTGACAAGGGGAAAACAATGGGCCAACAAGACAGAAGACAGCTTTTGTAGGTGTGTTGTCAGAATAGCCTGTGTGCCACAGGCCCCTGTAATAACGTCCTATCACACAATACAAACAATTGACTGCGAAAATTATGCATGTTCACAACCTCTGTTCAGATCAGTTTTACACTGACCCATGGACATGGAAAAGCATAAACGGCTTACCACTGACTCAATAACAGTAAAGAGTTTTGCTTCTGGTACCTCAAATAACAAAACCGGATGCTCTTAGTTCAAGCAGAAATTATGGTTACCTCCCATTTCTCAAAGGAACGTGAAAAACTGAACTCATTCTAAAACAATACAGCAATCTAAGCTTGCATTCCCAACCTCTCTGATAGCTCTTATCAGCGATAGTGAAAAATCAAGCATAGACCGCTGGACCACTACAAGAAAACAAAATATATTCTACAAAAGAATGAATGTGAACAGAAGCAAACCCAATTTTGCGAGCTGGGGAAGTGAGTGTGACTCATTATTATTCAACGGGTGCTTTTCTCCTCTTCCTTTAGGAAATGCAATGATCAGCACCCATTTTGATCACTGCATAACCTTACAGTTCAGAAAAATGTTCAAGTGACCTACCATCGGATTCACGTTTACCGATGAGTTCAAGAACATGATTTTGTTCATAACTCACGAGTCCCTGCGGTTATATCCCCTGTGCAGGCAGGTAAATGGTCAACAGTTAATGTGGGAAAAAAGCTTCAACGCTAGCTGCTAGCCCATGCCTGTCAGTGTGAAGTACTTGATTTAAACAACACTATGCTAACGTGATGTTACAGAAGGATTTGGTATATTTGCAGCTTTTAGGGTCAGACGGGGGCTTCAGAATTTCACTTCATTCATATAGCATGGCAGTTGTGGGGGGCTTAGCACCAATGGTGCCTTAGGGTGTTTATATTGATGTGTGAAATTAAAACAGATTTTAAATATACATTTCTTTTTTTTAATCAAGACTATTTTGCAAATAATACATTTTATGACAACTTAAATGCCCCAGAAACCGCTACCGCTACATGCATGGTAGCATAAAATATACTTACATAAATGTAACACGCCACAATGGAGACATTCTTGAAGTCAAGGGCTGCATCTATCTCATCCATGAAGTAAAGAGGTGTGGGTTTAAAGTGGTGCAAAGCAAACACTAGGGCCAGAGAGCTCAGGGTCTTCTCTCCTCCTGACAAGTTGAAGATCTTCTTCCAGCTTTTCTTGGGGGGACGTACACTGTTGGCATGGTTAGAGACTTTTTTTCAGGACCACAGGCAAAAAAACAAATGACATAAAAAAATATGGATTGGAGCCACCCCACCACACACACGCCTGTAGACACGCAACCAGCCACACGGAGTGGCTAGACAACCCTGTCTGACATCCCTCCTGTCAACACGGGGGTGTTCCTGAAGCATCCACTGACCTGAACATAATGCCCTCTGAGAAGGGGTCGAGACTGTCAACCAGCTCCAGCT
The DNA here is from genome assembly GCA_016801125.1 of Novumbra hubbsi. Taxonomy (NCBI): domain Eukaryota; kingdom Metazoa; phylum Chordata; class Actinopteri; order Esociformes; family Umbridae; genus Novumbra; species Novumbra hubbsi. Next base: position 13,416 of record JACXGK010011438.1, read on the forward strand.
CAGCGTCCCCACCTAGTGTCAACATCTGGTAGTTCTCTTTCAGTTTGTTGGTGATGATGTTGAAGCCTGCCATGAACTCATTCAGCCTCTGCTTGCGCAGGTCTTCACAACCGCGTTTGAAGTTGTCCCTCTCCGCTGTGATCTCATCCAGCTCAGCCACTCGCTGCAGGTACAGCACCTCCTAGAGAACCCACATTGAAGAGAGAAACGATCCACCATGACCTTATGTAGAGTGCTTACAAATTACTGGGAAAATGGGGGGAAAACAGGTTTCAAGCAGTTTGGGAATGTTTTGACCTAAAGGCAGGGGGTTGGAGTACCTTTTTCTTGTACTCTGCGATGGCTCCTAGGTTGGGCTTCATCTGGGCACAGCGGGCCTCCAGCAGGGAGATCTGGTTGGTGATGATGTCAGGCCCCTTGATGGCAGCCAGGTCAGCAGGGTTCAGCACAGGCAGCTCCTCCGCGGGTTTGTCCTCTATGGCATGGAGGGAGAGCTTGGATGCCTGGGAAGGACAGGGACAGTCACCGAGCAGAGAGATTATTAAACTGTTTCCCTAGCAAAACAATACAGTAAACACATTGTAGCCACGTGATCTTTAAACACACTCACCCAATAAAGCATGCTAGCATATCACACACACACTGCCACCCACCTCTCTCTGCCAGTGTTTGATCTTGTTGGTGTGTTCAGCGATGGAGGTGTCGATCTGTTCCACTCGGAGGCGGACACTGAGGGACTCCTCCTGTAGAGCATGCTCCTGCTCCTGTAGGGCCTTGATCTCCCTCATTACCCCCTGGTACTGCTCCTGCACCTCTGGCAGTGCAGCTTCAGCCTCCTGGCAGGCTTTCATGATCTCCCCAGCCTCCTCCTCTAGCCCCTTCAGCAGCCCTGTCAGCTCACCCAGGCTCTTCACATTTTCCTCCAGCTCCTCCTCCAGACGCCTCACACCATCTTCACACTTCTTTAGGTTACTGCACGAGGAGTAACAGCAGTCATTAGAGAAAAGAAAAAAAGGAGACACCTAGAAGCCAGGTGAGATGAAGTGCATTAAACACTCACCGGCCTGCAGTTTTGATGGCCACCTGGGCCTTTGTGACAGATGAGGAGCAGTCATCCAAATCCTTGTTGATCTTGTCAAGTTTGTCCTGCTGGGCCTTTAGCTTGTGGCTGTTGATGTCCACAATGAGGGTGTGAAGCCTCTTCACCTCAGCCTCCACCTTCCCTGCCTTACTGGAGGCTGTCTCGAAGTCTGAAAGAGACCGACAAAGGGAAAAGGAAGGAAAGATGGTAGGGGCAAGTGCATTAAAAATTGTCCCTGCAGCGAATCAGTGACGGAAAATGCCTTCTGAAGTCTGACTAGGTTAATTGTCCTGAAGACTAGCGACACCATAGCCTGCCACAGTGCCTTCTTTTCAGGGTTAACAGTTCTCACCCTGTTGGAACTCCTTCAGGATCTTCTCTAGCTGCTTCTGTTTGTTCTTGTCCGGGGCAGCGGCCAGGACGTTGGCCTCCAGCTCCTTGATCTGGGGCTTCAGGTGAGCCTCCTGCTCGGTCAGGCTCTGGGAAAAGGAACAGTCAACCACAGCCTGGTAAACTGTACGCATTGATCGGTCTGATAACGCTCACACATTGTAGCGTTTCTGTGAGTAATAGATTACTTCATTTCAAAATGGTTATAAATAGTTTTGAAAAACTAAATTACTTTTAAATTCAAAACAAACATTGGGGAAAACCTGATGATACATTGTGCTTTGATTTGATTGTAAACAGGCTGAAATAACCAGTCAATAAGACATTTCCTATAACTGTCTATAGGAAAGTTTTCCCCACTCCTCCATGCAGAATGTTATCCGCTGTGAGATGTTTGAGTTTTGTTTTGCATGCACAGCCCGTTTCAAATCACCCCGCAAAATCTCAATATGATTAAGACCCGAGCTTTGATTTGACCATTCAAGAATTCTCAATTTCTTTCTTTATTTGAAAGAAGATGTCTATACTTCTTAAAATATTACTTAATTTTTTCACATGACTGCCACTGCAATAAATTATAAAGCCCATATTAGATGATTTTAATAAAATAAACAAAAGGTGATGATTCTTGAGCGTTTATATAGAGATTAGTGCACATACAGCACTTCTATATTTCAACAGCTTTTTTAAGACAGAACATGCTTGTATTTACTACACCCATATAACTACTATGGATGTATTTTTGCAAAAACAATAACAGGCGATGTCTAACAACTTGTGTGGTTACTGGAAATAAGTCTAGAAGAAGGTTGTTGCGTCACATTGATTTTAATATTATGGTATGAAAGAAGGGGGGGGGGGCAGTTTGCAAATGAGCACTTCTCAATGATAAGACCCAACCAAATATCTCTCTTTAAACAGCATATTTTGGATACTATCCCACAATACATACAAAGTTGGTGAGAGTATGCTACTTAACTAGCCAGTGACGTACAACCCTGTTTACTTTCACAAGACCCAATTTGTCAACAATGACAAGAAAACTAACACAGTAGGCACATTTGTTGGGTCATTTTTACCAAAAGAATTGTCAAATAATATTTTACCATAGTTATTTGACCTGCCTAATTTGGAGCCTTTTAATCCTCA